>NDGM011136720.1:0-15835 GCA_002564305.1 Octomys mimax | reverse complement strand
TGCGTGTTCTGGCATATATATTTAAAACAAAATTATTGGTTTTTTCCCTCCTTCTGGAGGATTCTTAGCAGTATCAAAAAGGTATTGAAATTATATATTTACATAAATTTATGAATGATCCATATTTTTAAAAGTTTTCTTTGGTATTTGAAATCCAGTTCATGATCTTGCACTTGTCTATCTCTATAATAGAATTGAATGAAGGAGATGTACAAATATCAGTATATTTTATGCTCTTTAATTTGTTTCTTCTTTAATTTATGTTTTTGGTACAGGGTCTCAGTATGCAGCTCGGACTTGCAGTGATACTCCTGTTTTCAGCCTCCCCAGTGCTGGGATTACAGGCACGCACCACCATATCTGGACTAGTTTGCTGGCTCAGTGCTTCCGGGGGCAGGCCGGTGTGACAAGTGGTACCAGGAATTGAACCCCGGTTGCTTGTCTTGCCTAAGCAGGTGCTTATTCCACTGAGGTATCTCGCTGCCCCTTTAATTTCTTTTTGTCATCCTAAAATTGCATGTTTTGTATGGATAGTAGAAAGCTATATTCAGAGACTTTGAATGTAGTTGCTGTGTTTTCAATTTCTATTAGAAAAAAAATGTTGAAAATCCGTTTTCTGAAGGCTAGATCTCATTTCAGAGAACTGACATTTGGGATAAAGACCACCATGGTTTACCTTTCAAGTACCAAAGATAATTATACATTTTACAGTGAGTTGGGCATACATTTGTGTGCATGTGTTTATGTGTTTGTAATTTCATCAATCTTATCAATCATGGTCCTTGTACTTCTCTTTACCAAGACTAAAGACATTCTAATAAAATTTCCACACTCCCTAGAAATCTATACTTGAAAATGTGTAGCATATCTCTTGTCTATTAAAATGCTAATTAAACAATAACTTCAGTCCACATAAGTGTACTTTTCATCCAAATTTCAGTGCTCTTCTTCATATCACTATGTGCACCTTCAAGTCCTTAGAATGCATTATTTGAACATTTTAAATGTTCGCGTGTATGCCCTTTATGGGCTGTTGTTCTCCAAGATAATACTTTTAAGTTATATGCTGATATTAATTTTTAAATGACATGGATCACTGACCAAAGAATTTAGGTATTTATTTCCCTGGTTATGTATTATCCTATTGCTTAGTACATATCAATGATATGATACTTACACCTTTCTGATTAAACGCTTGTTGAACTTTAAATTGCGATAATCAAAAGGCTGTTCAATTTAAATTTTAGATTGTTTAAGAAGTCTTCAGTAAAAAGACATTATAATATGTGATGATTACTGTAGATGCTATGAAAAAGGCTGTTAAATCCAGTGGGAATGTTCATCAGCATACTGTAATCAGCAACTAGAGAATGCTTAATTACAGTTATTTGGGTGACAAGTAGATGTAGTTGTGGCATTGAAAGCAGAAAATGATGCCTGGATTAACACTTGCAATACGTAAGAGGATATGAAAATGCATGCTTCCAGAAGGAGGCCTCATTATAGGACTGCTGAGATGAGTGTGCCTTCCTCTACAAATTCAAAATGCAGTATTCACCATTACTTAGCCTAAATTTTGCCCAGAGAGAAACCCTAGATTTTGAATGAGACATAAACATTTCAAGTTTAAATAAATAAGGTTGATTACATTCAATTTATCTTATTTGTTTTATTTTAATGACCTCTTTGATGCTCAGTCATTGCAAAACATTATTTCTCTGCCCCACATGAGGCACCAGGAATCGAACTCAGGACCTTGTGCTTGCCAGCCAGGTACTTATGCCACTGAGCTATAACCCTGGCCTGTGAAATAATATCTTACTTCAATTTATTGATAGGATGGAAGATGAGTAATTAATTTGATACTTTAAACCCAAATTAAGTCAATATTGGAGAAAGTAAAAAGAGAACTTGCAATTTCAAATTTATCACTCTTATTCTTCAGTAAAGATTGAATTTGGATTTTTATTAATTTATTTTTAATAACATTAAGTTTAACTATACATAAGCACATATATGTAGTATATATTTATCAGCAGTATTCAATATGTTTGACTCAGTAATAAAAACTATCCCTTTGAAGAAAAGCTCACAACCAGATGTTTTCACTACTAGATTCTATAAGATATTTAACGATAACAAAGAACAAGTCTTAACAATTTATTACAAAAATGTAAGAAAAAGAAATTCTTTCACTCATTCTGAGTCTGGAAACACCATTTAAATATTGGTATATTAGTTTCATGTGACTGATAATAAACTACCTCAAGCCCTGTAGTTGAAAATAACAGACATTTATTTCTTTATAGTTCTAGAAACCTATCATCTTAAATCATGGTGTTGACAGGATCATACCTCTTCCCAAAGCTCTGGGCCAAGTATTGCCTCTTGCCTCCTCCACGCTCCAAGGCCATCAGCACTTAGCGCTGGGCTGCATCTCAGCCTCCCTCTGAGGTGCAGCCAACTTGGTTCCTCTCCTCTGTGCTTCTCTCCTCTGTATCAGCTATAAGAAACTTGGCACTGATTCAGAGTTCACTGATCTAATTCAGGAAGATTTCCTTATTGGCTGAATTCAATCTGCCAATTTTTTCAGGTAAGGCAAATATTTAGGTGCCAGTGATTATGAAGAATCTAATACTTTGTTCTGAGGAGCCATCATTCCACCCAACATACCTAAGATTATCTAATAATGTAATAGATGCTATATGTTGTATTAAGAATAACACAGGATCTTGAAACAGACTCTAAAATTGTATGAAACTTCAATTGATATCTTCTAAATAAAATATAGTATTAAATACTTTTTGTTTTTAAGAATAATTGATATATTTATGAGTTTAAAACCAATTCATTAAATTGTATATTTTAACAGTCTCTTGCTTGTTGAATAAAACTGTTATTGTTTTAAATATCTATAGGTACACTGAAATAGTTCATTCTAGCTACTTATAAAAGAGCACAGTTATTTCAGTTTTGCTATTAGGAATGTAATTATTTTGACTTTTGTTACCTAAGCACATGAAAATATGTTATGCACATTTTAGAACTTCAGCAAATGAAACGTAATAGGAAATAACAATATAACTATCATATAAAATTGCAAATACTTAACACAAATACACACATTCTTATACACTATGCAAAAGAAAGCATGAGAGAAAATTAAGTTTCATCTGCTTAAGTAGAAAATTTAGGGAAAATTTTAATGAAATGTGTGATATCTGGAAATGGGCTTTAAGAGGTATGAGTTGGGTGAACAAAAGGGGTTAGGTTTTAGCTCAGTGGTAGTGCTCTAGTGTAGAAATACAAGGACCTGGGTCCAAGCTCCAGCACTGGAAAGAAAAAGGAAGGAAAAGGGAGAGGAAGGAAGGGGAAGAGGAGGGACAAGGCATTGTTCGGGGGAGAAGAGGGGAAGAAGGGAAAGGAAGGGAAGGTTAAAGAGGGAAAAGGAAGAGAAAGAAAGGAGAGGTGAGAAGAAGGAAGAAAGGAGAGAGAAAGAATACAAAGAGGAGGCCAGGACATGAGAGACCTGGGAAGAAGAAAGCCTTTCTTGCACATAATAACCACTTGCTGTCGTGGCACTAGTACAATTTTGGTTGTAATTTATGCACCTCTCTATGGATATTGTGTACTCATTCTCCAATGAAGTAATAGGAAAAATTAATACATGAAAGGAAATGGATGCAGGGTTACATGATTTGTTTTTAAATGAGATTATGTGATAAAACTGTACAACACAGCATGATATTTGGTAAGATTTTAAATAAGGAGACCTGTTTCCATATGTGTTGCAATAAGAGATAATAATAATAATTTTCAGGTATAAATGGAGTGTACGCATGGTTATAAAATTGTCCACAGTGTAGTAACAAAGAGCTTGTGCGCTGTCATCTGCAATTCCATACTGCAGCAGAGATGACACATAACAAAGCGAGTTTGGCTGTGAAAGGCATGATAGAAATCACATCAATATTTCATTTTACTACAATAATGAAGACGTTATGATACAAAGCTACTAGCTGATCTATGCTTTCAAGACACAAAATCATGGGGGAGTGATCCTGGTGTAGTCAAACTAAGTCAAATTTCTGAAAAACATCCCCAATATTGAAATACAAAATTAGAATTTTTTGTATCAAATAGTAATATAACCAGTCACAGACTATGAAAATAGGACTTTAAGTAACATATACATGCCTGTGTAAGTATTCAGATCCAGCAAATTTGCTACAGATTGATTTATAGTGTGAAACATTTATTCTTTTTTATACCAGGGATCGAACTTAGGACCTTGCACTTACCAGGCAGTCACTTACGCTGCTGAGCTCTCTCTCTCTCTAGCCCTAAAGACTTTTACTATTAAATAATAATTATTTTACTTTGTTTTTATTTTAGAGAAGTGGCTACAGGGTGTCCAGGGTCTCACTACTAGATCAGACTCATAGTGATCCACCTCTTTACAGCCTCCCAAGTGCTGGAATTACCAGTGTGCACCAACACGCCCAGTCTCAATTGCTATCTCAGTGTGTCATGGGGGTGGGGCTGGCAAGGCAGGCCTGGGGATCTAACCCCTGGCCCCTGCACCTGCTTGCAGGCACTTTAGCCCACTGAGCTGTTTGGCCAGCCCCCATTTTATTTTATACATGTAAAGTTCTAAAGTTTATTCAAAAATTTCTAATTGAACATTAAAGAGAAATAAGAAAAAAATAATAATGATTTTTTGAATAATATTTACACTACTTTGATGAAAAAAGGAAGTCTAGGACTGAGCTTTATCTCAGTGGTGGAGCTTTTCCCTAAATATACAGAGGCCTGGGCTCAATCTCCAGAACTGAAAATATTAAATACAGAAAAATAAAAAGGAAAAAAAGAGAAGGGAAGGGAAGAAAAGGTAGAATAAGGAATGATAATAAATACTTGTCTGCACCCAGTCTTAAGTGTCTATACTTAAAATATTGTATTCTTAGTAATTTTATATATTTAGTTGGTTGAATCTATTTTTCCAAAGTGGGGTGGGAGCGTAGGGGAGACCGCTGAGCAGCACAAGCACCTGCTTGGCGAGCGCAAGCTCCCGACTTCAATCCCCAGTACTGAAAGTCTTCAAAGTGAGTGAGAAAGGAGAAAGGGGGAGGATTGAAAAGGATGCCAATTTGCACCTTTCTTTTAGTAAAATATATGAATATTTTAGAAAATATATTCTTAGATATTCTCCCAATACTTCATATCCTTTTAATCAGAGCTTTTGCAAGGCATGTGTTTGAATCATGAAGTGACACAGCTGACCTGCTGTTGGGAGGTGGGAGGGCCTGGACAGAAGACGTGAGTACCCGCACTTGTGACCTGAAAGTGGGTACCTGTTGGTCTCTTCCCCCGTCTGCTTCCCGACCACTATGGTGGTAGCCTGCTTCCTCCACATGCTCCTCTCCCATGCTGTTCTGGCTTCGGGCAGACCAAATGTGGAGTATGACTGAACCAAAATAAAGTTTTTCCTCCTTTAAGTTACAGCTTTTGGGTCCCAGAGATGAGAATGTGCCTAATCAGGAGGCATCTGTTTCTGATGAGTTTGTTTAAGACACCCTCTCTATCAGTTACTTTTGTTTCCCTTTTCTAGTGCACAAAACAGTCCTACAGGTATTGATAATTGTCTGAAGCTGACTGCAGTGGCTAAAGTGGACATGCTAATGTCTTTTTCCTTGATATAAAGATAAAAAGACAATGAAATATGCATTGGAAAGAGTTACTACTATTTTTGATTCTTTCAAATATGAAATAGTTCACTGTATTTAAGTAAACCACAGTATATTTCCTTAGTATCTTTCAGTTCTTCGATAAAACATGATTTAGTGAAATTAAAAAAGATGATTAAAATTTATTTTTTCTTAAGAAAGAACATTTTAAGGCGCAAGTAAAAAATTTTCAAACTTTAGTGGGATAATAGATTCCTAATCATTTTCTGCTTTTTTTCCTCATGGAGACACAATACAAGGCAACCATAGCCTAAAGGAGGAGAGATTTATTTGGGCTCAAAATTAAAGAACTTTCACTCCATGATTTCCTGGCTCAAATGAACAAGCATTACTGTCAGACAGGCATGAAGGACAACAGTCTTCACATGTCATTGCATCCAGAAAGCACACAGACAGAAAGAAAGAATGTCATGCCCTTAGGGACTACCTCTTCCAACCAGGCCACTTCTCCCAACAGTACACTCAGCTGCTGAACTCACAGAATGAAGGTGGCTGAAGCTACCTCAGTGTACAGGGACCCCAGGATGCAAGTATACTCTGAAGTTGCTGGTTCTGAGCACATAAGAATTTTGGAGGGCATTCTAGGTACAGTATACACCATGTACTATGTGAGTTACCCACATTTATGGAAATGAATTTTAATACCATCTCTTTTGAAAACTCTGACACCCATACTGCAATTCTGTAACAACTACAAATGGTAAAGTTTGACATTTCTTCCATTGAGATATTTGTTTTAATGCTTTAAAATTACTTTGAGAAATATTAAACTTTAGGAAACTGTCAACCTACTGACTAACATCACAAGTTACTAAATTTAAAAAGCCACTATTTGAAGATGAAACTGTTCCTCACATCCAGTTTATTACTAATAGCAGAGAGAAATTGAGCTGTGATGTGAAGATTATTTTTACTTGACTTTTGCAACTTTCTATTGGTTCATTTTGACAACTGTGGCTTTAACTTGGAAAAATTCACAGACTTATTTAGGGGTGTAATAAAGATTTACTTACACCAAGATTTCAAGATGCCAGATGAAAAATAGAGCTGAGATGCCTTACACTGTAGTTGGTGAGAAGTTGTGTTAGAGATCAAAAGACCAGAAGGCTGATACAAATGATGCTGGTAGAGACCAAGCTCTGGAGATTTCTGTGGGGAAAGATATCCCCAACAGGTAGACTGAAGATAATGTCTATCATGCCTTGGCAAAAAGTTTATCTGCAGAGACTGCCTAAGAATGTGACTCAAGACAATGGCCTAATTAATCTGGCATAAGAAATTTCAAGACAGTCTAATGTTGAGGTGGTGGCATGAATACTGTTGTGTATCCCAGTCTATTATGAAAACTAAAAGCAAAGAGACCACCAGAATGATTCAAAGCATTTTGAATTTATCCATAAAGGAATTTTCAATAAAAATATGCCCTGAAAAGGTGGAACAGAGGACAAATTGTTCCCTAAAAGGCTAGCAAAAAAGCCAAATATTTCAAAAGATGAGAACAGAACAAATGGCCTGAGGAGATTCGAAGAACCAGAAGGCCTCCAGCCATTGCAGCCGTGGAATTGCAAAGGCAAATTATTTGCTTAGAAAAGAGAGTCCCAGAGAACCATGGTCCAAGTGGTAGAGGCCTAGAGACTTTCTTCCTTGGAACTGAATTTGGAGTGCTCAGTGATGCAAACACTGTACTCCTACAGCCAAGAGAAACTTCTGCTTGACTGGTGCTCCAGCTGATGGAAAATCCTGCTCCCAGCCATGTAGTTCTGGTTTAAGGTGTAGGCATAATTCAAGAGCTGTGGAGTTAGAAGGGCTTCTTCCCAGATTTCGGAAGAAGGCATACAACAAGGCTTGGGAGGCCAGGCAGTGTGCCCCTGAGAGTGCTGTATGTGAAACGGAGTATGAAGCTGAAGGTTAAGTGGAGATCCCAGAGGTTGGAGAAGCCTGGAAAGTGGGTCATCTGCAGAAAACTGCAAGAAAGGACCAGAGAAGGCTCAAGACAAGAGCCATGAAATCCTAAACCACCAGAAGTCACGCAAGAGCTGAGCAACCCAAGCACTTTGAAGTTCACACCTTGCTCCAGATTACCTGAAATGCTGGAAGTGGAATTGTATGGTCTGTGTGTAGTTGTCCCCCACCCCCAAAGTCTCATGTAGTCATTGGGGTGTCTTCTAGAGTTTGTGATGAATTCTTGATCCAATGCTGGGATTATGGGTGTGAGTGCTACACTTGCCGCAGGGCAGATAATCTGCACACAATTGCAAAGAAGGGAGAGCGGCTAGCTAGCTGCTGCAGCTGCTGCCCTTCCCTTATCCCTTTGCTGTTTTCCATCACAATGAACTGCTCCCCTCTGCCATGTGCCACTCTGCCTTGGAGCCAGCCAAGTATGGACTGAAACTTCCACTAACCATGAGTTAAATAAGAACTTCCTTTCTTAATTTTGGGTGTTGTGTATTTTATTCCAGAAGTGAGAGAAAAGTGAGTGAGACAGTGGAACTGTGGGACTTTATGTTTGCCTTGCTGGATTGAAGACTACTTGTTTTGTTCCCATTCCTTGTTAACCTGTATATAGATTTTGGGATGAAAAATGTATATTTTGTACCATTAAATGTTGGAAATATTTAACTTTATTTTCATGTGTACAGGAGATTTCAGCTAAGGGTTTCCCTTAAGTCTTAGAGGAGACACGAGACTTGGACTTTTCAGCAATTCTAAGCTTTTGGAACTTTCACAGCTTTTGGACATGGACTAAGTGCCTTTTGCATAAACACACATGAATGAGTCTTTGCAGGTTCAAGGGTGGAATGCTATGGCTTGTTTCTAGATGTCTCTCCAAAGCCTTATGTAGTCAGGACAAGGGCTTTCAGAGGTGGCTGGATCTCTAGTGTGAAGTGCTAGGATCAAGGGGTGCAACTCCAATTTCAGGCTGCTGACTCGTTTGGCATAGTTCTGTTTAGGATTAGAGGTGCGAGTGCTACATTCACTCTAGGGTGTGTAGCTTGTATAGAATATATGGGGCAGAAAGAAGGCTGGTGTGCTCCTGTCTACCACCTTGTGGTGGGCAATTTCTCTTTCGCACACCAGCATGCCTTGAAGCTGACTGACTACAGCCTGAAACCTCCAAAAACTGTTAGCCAAGTATACATTCTCGCTTCTAGCTTTCTATGTCTCTGCAAGAAGAGAGGTAACTAAAATAAATATACATAGAGTAGCTATACCAATGAAAAGTCACACTATACTCTTAAAAAAAGAAAAAAAATAAGAAAAGAATTTCAAACAGGTTAGTAGGACAGTATCAATAATTAATGCATAGTGTAGTATATCCTTCATAGTACTTACTCAGAGTAGAAGATACAGGCATAAAATATTGTCCAAACAATGTTAGCACAAGCATTTCTTTTTAGTGAGTTAAGAGAAGCTAACTGCATAACTATCTTAACTATCTTGTATATGTATATGTGTATATATGTATATATTTTCTTCCCTATCCTTCCTTTCCCCTTTCCTCCACAATAGTTTCTCTTCTTTTGAACAGTTCCTTCCCAATTCATAATATATTGTACATTTGGGTCTTATTTACTTGTTCAATTTCAGACCATTTTTAGACATCAGCTTTCTGTTGCTTGAGACATAAATACTACCATATATAGAACAAGATTGAAAAATAAAATCATGAAAGCCCTAAATCTTTTATCATTCAGAGAAAATAAACATTTATGGAAATATCAATCAGAAATTAATGAAGGAAAAACATAATATAAAGAATGACACTTCAGGATGATAAAACTCTCAGGTAAAACTAGTAAATCTTCTTTATCTAATAGCATTGTCTCAAACTATAAAACAAAAATAAAACTATCGGAAGAAAGAAAATTCATAAATAAGAGTATTTTAATAGTCAGGAACATAAGCAGAAGTGAAGAAGTCTTAAAATTTATCTAACAAGGGGCCAGCCAAATATCTCAGCACATTAAAACACCTGCATTGAGCCACAAGGGCCTGGGGTTCAGTTCCCAGGCCTGCTGTGCTGGCCCCACCCCTGGGGCACACTGAGACAGATTGAGACTGGGTGTGGTGGTGGGTGCTTGTGATCCTAGCACTTGGGAGGCTGTAAGCAGCAGAATTACTATGAGTCCTATCTAGTAGTGAGACCCTGAACACCCTGTAGACCTTTCCCTAAAAAATACAGAAAAAAAATTTACCTAACATGATTAGTAAACTGAAAAAGGTGGGCCTATGGCAATGTTCCAAAGGACTGCAGATTGTTTTCTTTTGAAATGCACAGAACCTTTAACATTGACTAATATGTTAAACCACAATGTCTAAACAAGATTTTTAAATGCAGTACAGAGGAGTGAGGAAATATCATCTTTAAATAGAAAAAGATCCTGTGTCAAACAGGTGTAAACATTAAAAGGGTGGGGGGAGGGGCTAGGGAGATTG
Organism: Octomys mimax; assembly: GCA_002564305.1. Classification (NCBI taxonomy): domain Eukaryota; kingdom Metazoa; phylum Chordata; class Mammalia; order Rodentia; family Octodontidae; genus Octomys; species Octomys mimax. The sequence goes on along the minus strand of NDGM011136720.1, from coordinate 5,651 downwards.
CTCAGTAGAATAAGCTCTTCCCTGGCAAGTGCAAGGGCCTGAGTTCAATTCCCAGTTCTGACAAAAAAAAAAAAGCATTCAATTTCCTTTTCAACTACTAATAAGAAAAGACAATAGATCAGTAGACAAGAGGCTCCAATAAGCTTTTATAAAAGAGAACATCCGAGTATTAGTTTAGCATACAAAGAGCATGACAACCTTACTAATATAAGGAAACATCAAGTAGTAATAACAATATATATCACTACAAATGAGACAGCATAACATTAAAAACACAAATAAAATGAAATAATGGCAAAACTCTGCATGTTTGAAGTTTTCACATGTAGCTGATAGAAAAGTAATTTGTAACAATCATGTTGAAGAACAGAATACCAACATCTGGTAATGTTTAACCTACTCATACAGTATAACATATCAAGTTCACTACTATAAAATGTATCCAAAAGAATACACACCTATGTGTAACAAAAGTTATAAAAAGTGTATAAGAGAAAATCAAGAAAAATAACCACATCATACAAAAAAAAAAAAAAAAAAAACCCAAACATCCCATTAAGAATACAATGTGGGCCTGGCATGTGGTTCTGACCTCTGGAATCTCCAGTGGACAGGTCCAATGTGTGGAACCCTGTGGCGGAGATCCCTGCAGAGAGGCTAGGGGTGAGACCCAGCCAGCTAAACCAGGAGCAAAACATCAAGCCAGTGAGGTACACGGGCTTCACTTCCACAAGCCATAGCAGAAAGAAGCCAAGCACAGGAAGCAGAATCAAGTCAGGCCCAGATGGATGAATTCAAATTTGGTAGATTCAGGCACAGTAAGCTGAGGCACACTGCTACACCTAGATCTATGAGAGCATTCTCTCTCTTTAGAGAGAGAGAGAGAGGTGGCAACAGGTAAGTGGGGTGAACTAGTCTGCCTAGAAGACTACAAGTACATCAAGGTGAAATGACCAGATGGAATTTAGAGGAACTAATTTAAATACAAATTCCCAATTTACTATGTGCTTAGCTATACAGTTGTAATATTTGCTCTTATTGTTTAAAATACAAACCCATTACTTACAAAAGTTTGTCAATTGCTAAATCTCACTACCCATTATTAGTGTTACTAATTGTAATACTGTAAATAGAAAACTCTATCTGCCTGAATGATGAGATTATACTTGGGTAATAATATCAGAAGGTGTTGGGTAATACCTGTAACAAAGCTCTACACCAAAGGTCTGAGGTTAGAGCCAAACAGAAACCAATATTTCACTGTCAATCAATAGAGAGGGCAAATTCTTGAGACAAACAAAAAACAAGAATCTTTTACATAGAAGAGATACCTAAAGAACAGAGTTTATAGAAACAGGCTCTGGTTATGATGACATGACTAACTACTATCAAACTTTCACACCCAAAAAAAATCACAGAAATCAAAATAGTTTTCTCTGAAATATAAAATGAGAAAGAGAAGGAGAAAAATACATTCTCAGGCACCAAGTCCAATGAGAACAAAAGCAAGAGACACTAGCATAGAAGAAATTGGAAGTCACACACCTGAAATCTCTGAAATAATAGTGTCTGAAGTAAATAAATAACTGCAAAAAGGTATAGAGGAAATCAGATCAGAAATAATATACAAGGTAAAAAAGAAATAACTAAATGAAAGAATTACTACGTGTTTCTAAATATGACACTGAGGGAAAACATAAAGGACAATAAACAATGATAGAAACTTTGCACAAGCAATATAAAAAAGAAATAGAATGCATGAAGTAGGTTCAAAGAGATCTTCAAGGGATTAAAAACTGAAAAGGTGGAAAAATATCTGCATGAAAGTGAAGATAGACTTTGAGACCTTGAAGCAACTGGTACAGCTAGGGAAAAGGTAAGGAAAGATCTCTTAAAAACAACTAAGATCCAGGAAATAATTCAACAGCTGCAAATGATGGAAAGATGAACAACATAAGACTAAGAGGCATCAATGAGAAAGAGGAGTCAATACAAATGGTATAAAAATAATATGTGTAGAAGCAATAGCAGAAAGCTTCACAAATATGGGGAAAGAATCTGACATTCAGAGAAATGATGTATCTAGAATTCCAAATAATGTCAACCCAATTGAAAACACCCACAGACATACAATAATCAAGATCCTAGAAATTCAGCACAAAAATAGTACACTAAAAGCTGCTAGAGAAAAGAAATATGTCACATTTGAAGGAAAACCCATCAGAACAATGCCAGATTTCTCTTCACAAACCATCAAGTCAAAAAGAGCATGGAGCAAAGTACTTCAAGTCTTGCATGAAAAATTCCAACCCAGACTGATATACCCTGCAAAACTCTCTTTCAAGTTTAATGTAGAAGTGAAATACTTCCATGACAAACAACAACTAAAGAAATTCATGATGACCAAGACAACCCTACACAGACTACTAAAAGATTTTCTAGAGAGAGTTCAAAATGACCACAATGCCATGAATGAGAACAGAAAGAACCCAACAAATAGAACAAAATATTAAACACAGGAGAAAAATATGTAACCAACAACAGGAAAATAACATGTCAAACATAAGTCAATACATCTCAGTTATAACCATAAATATAAATGGATTCAATTCACCAATTAAGAGAAATAGATTGGCACAGTGGATTAGGAAGCAAAATCCAACAATATGCTGTATACAAGAAACACACCTAACTCATAAAGAAATTCATAGGCTGAAAGTTAAAGGATGGAAAATAATACTACACTCCCAAGAACCTCAGAAAAAGTCAGAGGTAGTGTTATGGTTTGTGTCTAGTCATCCCCCCAAAGCCTCATATAAGTTATGGGTCAGATGCAGCTGGAAGAGTGAGTGGCTTGAGGCTCTGGGCCACAGGACCAGGGCAGGGACCGAAGGGTAAGGCCAGAGAGACGTGAACCATTAGACTGGGTATACTGTGCTTTCTAAGAGGTGTGGAGAGGGTCATCCTGGACAAGGCAGCACCCCAGCCTCTTCTCCAGGATCTTGAAACCTCCAGTAACTGTGAGTAAATAATGCTTTGATTCCCTCATTTTGAGTGTTGGGTATTTGTCCCAGCTACAAGAGAAGAATAACAAATACAGAATTTGGTACCAGAGGAATGGAGTCATTGCTGTGGTTGTACCTGAATATGTGGATTACAAAATTTTGGGAATGGCTTACGGGAAGGGTTAGGAAAGATTTGAAGATGTCACCTACCAGTGAAGCACTGGAACAGCTTCGGCTGTTCTGTATGAAAGATTCTGGTCAGAGCTCAGACCAGAGCACTGATAGAAAACATGCCTGTAAAGACCAGGCTAGGGAGGTTTCTGCTGTGAAGGGCTGCATTTGTTGTTGAACTCCAGATCATTTATGTTTTAACTTGGCAGAAAATTTGTCTGAATTTTGCCTGTGTCCAGAGACTTTTCCTCAGACTGAGATTAAATGTGGAGGATTGATTAATCTTTCAAAGGAAATCACAAAACAGTCAAATATTGGGGCAGTGGCATGGCTATTATTGGGGGCACTTAGTCAAATATATGTTAAGAATAAAGAGCAAAGAGCCCAGCAGAATGATTTAAAATGTTGTGAGTTTGGCCAGAAAGAAAGCACCAGGAAGCCTGTGGAGTGCAACGATAGAGCTGAGATCTCCATTGTCCAGGAGGAAAAAGAGAGTAAAAAAGACGTCCTGAGGGCATCACAGGAGGTAGCAGGTTTTCACCCTTTGCAGCCTCAGAATCACAAGGGTGATTACCTTTGCTTTGAGGAGAAAGCCACAGAACTCTATGTTCCAGAACGGAGGCAATGGCCATACGACTTTCCAGAATGCAGGTTGCAGTCACCCCAGATTACAGAGTAGCACCTGCATAGAGATTTTGTTCCTCAGAATCAGGGTCAGAGTGCTCAGCAATCCAGGCAATTGGCTCCTTCAGCCCAGAGAGAGGAAAGCCTGGCTAATGCTCCAGCTGGTAGCAGACCTTGGAATTATCCACATCCACACAGTGTTGGTTTTAGGTGCATGCAGAATTCAAGAGTTCTGAGTTTAAGAAGGCTTATACCTAGATTTCAGAAGAAGGCCTGGGTGGCCAGGCAGTATGCCCCTGAGAGGGCAGTATGTGAAGCTATGAGTGATAGGCCTATTCTTTGGAAACCACAGAAGTTTGGAAAAGCCAGGAACATGGATTCTCTAAGAGAAACTGCGAAGAGGGAGCAAAACCGTCCTAAGAGACAATCCATGAGAACTACTATCAATAGTGCCATAGGGGCAGTGCCACATAAAGTTCACAATTTGCCACAGATTGCTTCAGATTTTCCACAAGGAACCAAAGGACTCAATGTTTGCCTTGCTGGATTTTGGACTTGTTTTGGCACCAATGGTTTGTATCCTCCTTTGTATACCTTTTGGAATGGTAATGTTTATCTTGTGCCTTTCAATGTTGGTTGTATTTAACTTTTCATTTGTACAGCGGCTCATAGTTGAGAGTTTGCCTTGGGTCTTGGAGGAGAATTGAGACTTGGACTTTTTAGCAATGCTGAAACTGTTGGGAATTTGGCAACTCTTGGAGATGTACTAAAATGCCTTTTGGAAAAAATGATGTGCATGAGACTTTGGGGGTCCAGGGGAAGAATGTTATGGCTTGTGTCTAGTTGTTCCCCCAAAGCCTCATATAAGTTATGTGACAGATGCAGTTGGAAAAGTGAGTGGTTTGAGGCTCCAGGCCAGAGGACCAGCATGAGCCCAACAGATAGGGAGCAGGGAGGCACGAACCATTAAACTGGCTAGCCTGTGCTTTCTGAGAGGTGTGGAGAGGGTCATCCTGGTTACAGCAGTGCCTCAGCCTCTCATCCAGTATCTTGAAACCTCCAATAACTGTGAGCTAAACACACCTTTGCTTCCCTCATTTTGAGTGTCAGGTATTTGTCCCAGAAACAAGAGAAGAGTAACTAATACAGGAAGCAATTCTGTTCTCAGACTGTCTCAACTTCAAACCAAGAATGATCAACTGAAATAAAGAAGGCCACTGTATACTGGTTAGGAGAAACATTCAAGAGGAAGAGAAAAAAGTCACAAATATGTATATATCAAATACAGGAACACCTAACTAGATAAGACAAATTTTAATGGATGTGGAAAATGTAACATCCAGTACCACAAACTTAACAGGAGACCTTAATGCCACCTTCTCCATAAAAGATAGGTAAAGCTGAAAAACAATTAGCAAAGAATTAGCTGAACTGAACCAGAACTTTAAGCAAATAGACATAGTGGACATACACAGTGTTCCATCAAACAACTTCTGAATACATATTCTTTTTATCTTCACATGAGACATTTTCTAAAATAGACTACATACTAGTGCATAGGTCATGCTTCAATATATGCAAGAAAACAGAAATTATCCCATGCATATTAACTAATCAAAGTGCAATGAAACTGCAAATAAATGACAAAAAACTTACAATAAACACATGGAAATTAAATAACACCCTATTCAGCAACCATTGGGTTATATATGAAATTAAAGAAGAAATAAAACAATATCTAAAATCCAGTGAAAATCCAAGACCAACTTATGAGAATTTGTGGGATGTAATGAAAGCAGTTTTTAGAGGGAAATTTATAGCTGTGAACTCACACATTAGGAAAACAGAATG
>NDGM011136715.1:0-10028 GCA_002564305.1 Octomys mimax | reverse complement strand
ACTCTGCCTTGGAGCCAGCTGAGTATGGACTGAAACCACCACAAACTGTGAGCTAAATAAACCCTTCCTTCCTTAATTTTGGGTGTTGGGTATGTTGTCCTAGCAATGAAAGTAAAGTAACCAAGACACTAAGAGACCCTCAAGGTCTACAATTTGTTTTTTATCCTATCCTCTGCTCTGTGCTAGAACAAAGGCCTCTGAGAAACCAACTCTCCCTCAACAACTAATCATAACTTGCACACGATCCATCTGCTTATTCTGAGCCCATAACCACAGAGTAGGGGGTTCTGAGTCCCTGGTTCAGACTCAAGACTCAGCCTCCTCGTCTTAATCCTTGTCTTAATCATCTGATTCTTAGCTCAAGCAATAAAACAACACAGGAAAACACCAGTGATACTGAGTACATGCAGCGTGAATCTGATTCCTTCTGGTTTGGCTCACTGTCTCACCGCCCATTTCATTTCCAGAAGCACATCGATTCCAGGAAGTGCAAGACCCTAGAACAGAGTATCCTCCCTCATTGCCTGCTAATGAGATAAGTGCAGCAAGTTAAGAGGCAGCCACAGAAATAACAAGCGCTCCAGCATGCATTTCCTTTAATTACCACGTTTGTGTTCCTGCCGATCTGAGAGGCATTTCTGTGATGAAGCAAGGCCTTATTCCTTTCCTCCCTCCCTAACTCTGGCTTCCTACAGAACATTCACAGTATTTCCTCATCTGCTGTAGAGACCAAACCATTAATTGAAGCACTTTTCATTGTAAACATTGAGGATCCCATCTTGTATTCTCCCAGTACTGAGAGGGCAGCACAAAGTGTGTGTGTGTGTGTGTGTGTGTGTGTGTGTGTTTGCGTGTGTGCATGTGCACTCGTGCATGCTCACGCACATGTACATGTATGCAGAATTTAAGCTCCATTAATAATATTTTGCGTCATAGCGAAAAGGTCAGAGGCCGTGAGCATAACATTAAATGTCACTTATTAGGTAGTAGATGCGCAAAAGGCCTCCTGGTATCTCCACATGTAAGTGACACTAAATTTTAACAATACATTTAATGCCATGTAATCCTAAAGATGATATAAGGACAATAAATGACGCAGACTGTGGCAGAGTCTAGGAAGAAGACTGATCATTTATTAATACCTGTGATCTATCAGGTGCTTTTTATAGACTGAGATACAACCTAAACACCAGCCTCTGGTTGTCTCTAAGTGCTCCAGGTTTTAAAAGTCATCTTGCCTCAACATTTAAGGACAAATTAGCTTAAATGTCCAACTTAGGCATTTCAGGAAACTCAGAGTCCTTCTCAAGTACCTCCAAAAATTTCTAGGATGCTCTTAGTTCCACTAACCTTTCACCATTTTGAATGTTTTCTTCTGATTAACTTATCTGATATGGTTTTGTGCTATTATGAAATTATCAAAGAGGTGTTTAAATGTGCCTAATCAATTATATTCAATTCCAACAACTGTCAACTTAGTACAAATTTTTTAATCAATATCCTCCAGTATCTACCATATCTAGATCATTTTTAAAAATCCTCAACACCATGCTATTCTTAGAAATAGAAGTATCTAGTTCAAAAAAAAATTGAGTCTGTATGGTGAGCAGACTCTCAGGGAACCCCAAAAACTCCTACCTCCTGGTGCTCACATATCCCTCTCCTCCTGAATGTGAGCAAGATATGTGACTTATTTGTGACCAATAACATGGCAAACATGGCAGTATGTACATGATTAAATAAGACTATGTTAGCATCTCTCCAGAAGATGTTTCCTTGCTAGACTTGAAAAACAAAGCTGCCATGAGGTGAGCAGCCTGGTGGTTAGGGCAAGAGGGCTAGGAACATAGGGTGGCCTCCAAGGTTGCCAGCCAGAAACACTCTCAGTCATGACTTGCAGGGAACTGAATTTTGCCAAATGCTAAATGCACTGGCAAGTGGACTCTTTCTCATGTAAGCCTCAGGTGAGACAACAGGCCTGACTGACATCCTGGTTACTGCCTTGAGGACAACCCAGCTAAACCAGGGTCAGACCTGAAGCAGCAAATTGAGTGATAATAAATGTGCATTGTCTTTAGCCTCTAAGTTTATGGCCATGTGCTACAGAACACTACTTCAGTAATGCAGTGTGTGCGATGATTAATTTTGGGGGCCAACTTAACTAGGTTAAGAGATACCTTGCTGTCTGGAAAGGCATCACTCCAGGGTCTATCTCTGAGGGTATTTCCAGAAGAGGTACTCAAGTCAGGGGACTGAGTGAGGAATATCCACCTTCAATTATGAGTAGACACCATCCAATTACCTGGGGTCCAGATAGAACAGAAAGGTAGAGGGACTGAATCGAGTCTGTCTCCCAGAGCTGGAAATTATTCTTCTTCTCCCTTTAGACATAAGACCTCCAGACTGGTACTCCTGGACTTCCAGTGGTAGCACCCCATAGGTCTCTCAGTCTTTAGTTTCCTTTTGTAGCATCACAGATTTCAGAATTATTGAGTGTTAAAGGTGGAAGAAGCCTTCTAACATGACCTTATAGATTTACAAAAGATGAGAGGAATAATGTGAAGTTATCATGATCCTAGCATTCAAAGGATTCTTGTGAGATTAGAGATCATCTGAGGCCTTTGGACCTGGACTGAAGAAATCCCCTGGTTCTCTGAATCTCTAGCTGGCAAATGATCCCTGTAGGCCTTTTCAGTCTTTGTAATCACATGAGCCCCTTTCTTCCATCCACTTATCTAGCCCTTTCCATTGGGGTGATTAAATAATACAACACATGTCTCTCAAAGGTAAGGCTATTTTTATACTACAATATCACTGGAACATCTAAAAATAACATAGGTCCTTAATATAATCAAATACAAATTTCCACAATTAATTTTCTTTTACAATTGATTGGTACCAATCAGAATCTGTAGAAGTCTGTGTACTACATTTAGCCATAATTCTTCCTAGGTCTCTTAATTTTTAAAAAACAATGTATGTATTTGGTGCAAGGTCTCACTATGCAGCTCAGACTTGTAGTGAACTTCCTGTTTCAGCCTCCCCAGCACTGGGATTACAGGAATGTGCCTCCATGCCCGATCTTGGTGGTCCACTTGGCATGCCCAGGGCAGGGCTGGCATAGCATATGGTACTGAGAATTGAACCTGCACCCTTCTGCTTGCCTAGGCAGGCACTTAGACCACTGAGCTATCTCCATGGCCCAGGTCTCTAAATATTGAGATTACCTTTCCCTCTTTTCCCTTGATATTTCTTTATTGAATAGCTAAGTTTTTATTCTACAAAGTTTTTCACTGCATGAAGCTTACTAACTGCTTCTCTGTGGGATTATTTCGCATGACTCTTCAGCCATTCTGTTTCCATTAGCTTGATAGTGAGATACAGAGTGCTTTGTTTTTGAAAGGCCCAGATTACTTTTAAGGTAACCTTGTGTTCTGCTGACTACATCATACCCTGCACAGAATGATGAATCACCGGAGAACTCATAATACCTAGAATTGCCTTTATATGAAGGTAATGTAAGTCAGTGGGTTTGGGAGTTGTTGGTACTCCACTGACCTTCATTTAGTGAGTTTAGCTGCCACTGGAGATCACTATCCAGCTCTTTGATTTTATCACATTTACAAAATGTGAAGAAAGAAAGTGTGACTTCTGAAAATGAAGTTTTCCTTCCATGTGCTGTGCCTCCCTGCTTTGTTTTGCTCTGTGGATAATGTAATACACGTACAGAGAGCTTCTTTTAAATAAGCACAAGAATTAAGCCTGAGTGTCTGTAATATGCCTTAGGTTTCTTCAGGAAAGATATAATGAAAACAAATTGAATATATTATGTTGTGAAGTAGAAAATTGTATAGGAACACAGATCTATCTTCCAGATCTTAATTCCAAAGTCAACATCTTTCCTGAGTATTTTAATCACCAAAGCTTGTTTAGAATATGGGATAATTGTCTGCTTCTGGATTCAATGATGTCATCCATGGTTACCATGGCAATGATAAGAGCAGTAACTCAAAGCTGGGCCACAGTAGCTAAAGCAAAGAAGATTCAATATGAAAAGCATGAAAATCCATTCCTGTGAAGACTGAAATGCATAGCTACGTTGAGTTTAACCACAAGCCCTGGGAATAATTGAATCTGCTTAAACCATTTCAGAAGAATATAGAATAAAAAATTCTCAAAAGAATAATATTTAGGGCTGGCCAAAAAGCTCAGTGAATTAAAGCACCTGCAAGCAAGTGCAGGGGCCAGCGGTTCGATCCCCAGGCCTGCTGTGCTGGCCCCACCCCCAGGGTGCACTGAAATGTCGATTGAGGCTGGTCACGGTAGTGCGCGCTTGTAATCCCAGCACTTGGGAGGCTGTAGAAAGGATAATCACTTTGAGTCCAATCTAGTAGTGAGACCCTGAACACCCTGTAGACCCTTCCCTAAAATACAGAAAAAAAAATAAAATTTAAAAATCAAATCATTTTTATCTTTCTGGTGCATTTGCCATTCTGATGATCCATAGGAAATAGTATTCCAGAAGCTAGAGACAAGCACAAAGCTATGGATTTCACTGAGTCAATGGACAAAATTGAGCTGTGCTGAGTCTCAAACTTCCAAATCTGTAGTAAAACAAGATGAATGTAGCCATTTTAAGTGGAAAACATTGATTCATCTCATTGTTTCCTTTTGTAGTATCACAGATTTCAGAATTATTGAATGTTAAAGTTGGAAGAAGCCATCTAACGTGACTTTTTATATTTACAAAAGACAAGAGGGATAATGTGAAGTTATCGAGACCCTAGCACTCCAAGGCTTCCAGTGAAATTAGAGATCAATTATGCTGAGTCATCGTTTTCTGGCTTTCCTACTGTATTAGACTAGTTTCGTTGTGAATCTGGCATTTAACAATACTAAACATCGACAAAACTTTTCTCTCTAGTAAGGAGGTAAAATATTTTATTGAACTGCTTTCAACCTGTTCCTTGTCCCAGGGGAAACAGTGAAATGTGGATGTTGTAAGAATCTTGAGAGTTTCAAAAGAAATTTATGACCTGAGGGAGGCTACTCTCCTCGCTATTCCCATTCCATGTACATTCTGCAATCATTTCTTATCTACTGTCTAACTTCTTCTGGCAAGGGGCCCTTGGGGTATCTCATTTCCCCTCATTAAAACTTTTCCATATTTTCTTCCTCCTCTCACTGCATTTCTAAGCATTTTGCCAAACAAAGATGTTGGTTAAGAAAGTCCTCTCTTGAAAAGAGCTTGAAAGGATCTCTCTCCCTTCAGGGTCCTCTGCTTCTGAGTCATGGAAAAAAGAATTGAGCCCTGAGAGAAATGGCGATGGCAGGAGACTAGATTCTTGGTGATCTTTCCTACCTACTTCTGCAAACAGTAGTGCTAACTGGCTACAGTAAATAACAAAGAAGAGAATGTAAAGTGTCCTGTTCTGTCTTCCAAGAACCTCATGACTGCGCTGGGTTCCAATTGAGAAACTCTTCACACTTGCATCTAGAACTAACCCCAGAACCCCTGATCTACCCCCGTCATCAACCCTTTGTTTGTTTGTTGTATCTGTACTTCTGATCTACCCAACTCACAGCCATTAAACTCAATTTCACCAAACCCAGTTTTTTATTTTCTCTCTTTCTTTTTTGTCTTAGTCCCTTCAATGATTCTCTGCCTGATCTGACAAAAACCAAATTCCTCCATTTCAGGATGTGTCTCTTCTCCAACAAACCTTGCTTGCTGGCCCTCCCTTCCTGCTGACTCACTACTGCATGAGTCTTGGCCCTCATTGTTCCTGCCGGCAACAGAGTCTTCCTCTGAGGCTCACTGCCTTCCTTCCTTGGCTTTCTTTGCTGCATGCTCATTTCCACTCCTGAAAGGGTGGGTGGTATGCTGCTCCAGGTTCTAGACACACTCAGAGCAAAGGGCATAGTGCTCCACAGTGCCGCCCATTCTCCATCCCCCACTGGACTCCAGATGCCAACTCAGACATGGTATGATGGGGAGACAGATCTTACGGCTTCACCCCTGCATGGTAGCCTCACACCTAGAGCTGACCTGTTGTCTGGGCCTTTGTATAGGTTCCTGTTGGGTCAGTCTGCATCACCTTTCCGCTTTTTGAACCTCAGCCAGGAGTTTGGGTTCTCCTATCTATACACAGGGCACCATCCAGCCCAAAGACTCCCGCCTGCATCAGTTCACGCAGGTAAGATGCTAGCAGTTAGAAGTCTTATATCATGTGCTGATTTACTTAACATTTATTCTCCACATTCCAAAATTTTAGTTTTTTTTGTTTTATCTTATTTATTATTGTTATGGTTTGTGTCTAGTTGTCCCCCAAAGCCTCATGTAAGTCATGGGTAAGATGCAGCTGCAGGAGCAGCCTAGTGGCTTGAGGGGTGGGGCCAGTTGACCAGGGCGGGGCTCGAGGGGAGGGGCCAGAAAGCAGCAAACCATTAAACTGGCAGCATGTGATCTGCCCTCCTGCCCCAAGGCCTGTGGACTCTCTGAGGTGTGGAACCCATCATCCTGGACACAGCACCACCCCAGGTGCTCCTCCAGACTCTGTAGCATGGGACTGTGGTGTCTGCAACTGAGGCAGCCTGCAATTAAGGCTCCAAGGTCTTGCTAAGTAAGTCAGGTTGTTTTAAACTATGAAACCTCCAGTAACTGTGAGCTAAGTCAACCTTTCCTTCCTTCATTTTGAGTGCTGAATATTTGTCCCAACAATGAAACAAGAGTAACTAAGACAATTATTTTATACTTTGTTCATTTTATTTGTAAATACTATATCTATATACTTTTATTGTATCCTCTTCACCAATTATTTTACCAACATTATTACATTTAAACCTCATCATAACCCTAGTCAGAATACATTAATACTTCAGTTTTTCATATTGATGCTCAGAGAGATTAAGTATCTTGCTTAAAGTAAATAGCTTATAAATTGTAATAAGTTTTTTCAAACTTGTCCTAAATGAACCTCTCAGAACAATGCTCTTCCATTTACTACTCTTTGACTCATACCCTCAGTGTGTGCCATATACTGATGGATCTGCTTCAAGTGTTTGTGTCTCAACCCTGACGGAACCTCAAGAACAGGAAGCTTTTCAAAGAAAAATGTGCTAATTCTTCAAATGACATTGAATACATTCTATAGAAAATGATGTTGGCTGACTCATTCTTTCAAGCATCCATAGCATGAATTAGGAAGCAAAATGACACGATATTTAGAAATTTGGATTAATCCCCACAGTGGCCTCTCTGACCCATGATTCAAGCTTCATTATGAAATGGGCACAGTGACGCCCAAGCCCTTGCTGCTCCGTAATGACAGAGGATTCCCCATCAGAACAAAGCCTACTGCATTTATGCATCACACTCAGGTTCACTCAACCACATAAAACAAATATTTCCAGTCAGTAAAAAATGAATAAACACTAACATAGTTGTGGTGTAGGACCTTAATACCCCACTCTCTTTTTTGTCTAATAGATTAGACAAAAAAATCAATAAAGAACTATTAGAATTAAGCTAAGCCTGTGAACAGATGGACTTGGTAGATTTCTGCAGTGTGTTCCACCTCAAAAATCAGAAAAAAAATTCTTCTCAGATGCACATGGGATATTCTCCAAATTAGATCATGTATTAGCCCAAAAAACCATGTGTAAGTAAGTGGAGAGTGTATTAAATACCTGACACTCAAAATGAGGGAAGGAAAGGTTTATTTAGCTCACAGTTACTGAAGGTTTCAAGATACTGGAATTGATACTGAGGCACTGCCGTGTCCAGGATGGTCCTCTTCACATCTCTACAGGCTAGCCAGTTTAATGGTTCACACCTCTCTGGCCCCGCCCCTCAGACCCCACCCTGGTCCTCTGGCCCCACCCCTTAAGCTACTCATTGCTCCAGCTGCATCTGCCCCATAACTTACATGAGGCTTTTGGGGGACAACTAGACACAAACCATAATCGAGAGAAATTGAAATCATCCCTTGCATACTATTCAACCATAGCACAATGAAACTGGAAATCAATGATAAATCACAGAAACTATATTAACACATAGAAATTAAAAAACACCCTTTAGAACACCCAATGGGTCACAAAGGAAATTAAAGACAAAATTAAACTATATTCAATGAAACCAGAATGGCTATACAACATATTGAAATTATGGAACACAGTAAAAGCAGTTCTAGAAGGGAAATTTGTAGTGATGAGCTCACACATCATGAAAACAGAATGAGATCAAACCAACAATCTAATGTTGAATCTCAAAATTCTAGAAAAAGAACAAATCAAACCCAAGCTCAAAGAAGGGAGAAAGTTATAAAGAACAGAAATTAGTGCAATAAAGACTAGGAAAACAATGCAAAGAATCAATGCATTGAGAAATTATTTCTTTAAAAGAATAAATAAAATTATGAAACCACTAGTGATCTATCTGAGGTGTGTCATCTGGGACATGGAGGTGCCCCAGCCTCTCCTCCAGATCCTGTAGTGCGGGGCAGTGTTGTCTGTGATTGAGGCCGCATTGGGCAGAGAGGAGATGTTTGGAGAAGACAGAGGCACTGACCCTCTATCTTGAGCAAATAAGGCTCCAAGATCTTGCTACATAATTCAGGCTGTTTTAAACTATGAAATCTCCAGTAACTGTGAGCTAAATAAACCTTTCCTTCCTTCACTTTGAGTGTTGGGTATTTATCCCAGCAATGAAAGAAGAGTAACTAAGACAAGAACTAATGTCATTAATGCTGACACACTTTAAATAAAATGAAGGAGAAACAGGAATCCCAAAGTCATTCCAGAAGCAAGTATTATCCTGGTTCCAGACCACAGAAGAGCACAACCAAAAAAGAAAACTGCAGGTCAATTTCCCTAATAAATGTAGATGCAAAAATCCTTAATAAGATACTCACAAACAGAATGTAGAAAATTATCAAGAAGATTATACATCATGACGAAGTAGGATTCATTCCCAGGGATGCAAGGATAGTTCAACATATGAAAATCAATAAATGTAATACACCATATTAACAGAATTAAAGACAACAATCACATGATCATCTCAATAGATAACAGAAAAAAGCCTTTGACAAAGTCCAACACCCATTCATGATTAAAAAAAAAAACTCTACAGAAAATTAAAAATAGGTGTCCTTTACCTCAATCTTATAAATGCCATCTATTACAAACCAGTTAACCTCATATTAGATGGTAAAAAAGTGAAAACTTTCCCTCTAGAATCAGGGATGTTCATTATCAAAACTCCTATCCAATATAGTTCTGGAAACATTAGCTAGAGACATTAAGAGAAAAAATAAAAAGAATAAGTGTAGGAAAGGAAGAAGTTAGATTATCATTATTTGCAGATGATTTGTAACGCTGCATAGAAGACCCCAGAAATGCCACCAAAAAGCTCCCAGATTTTATACCCAAATGCGACAGTGTAGTGGGATACAAAGTCAGCAATCAAAATCAATAGCATTCCTGCACACAAGCAACAAGCTCAGAGAGAGAAATTGGGGAAGGTTCATCCTTCGCAATAGCATCTAAAATATTCAAATATTTAGGACTCACTCTAAAAATGATGTAAAAGATCTATACAGTAAAAATTACAGTATCCTAAAAAGGAGATCAATGAGAATATTAGAAAATGGATAAGGAGAACCAACATAATAAAAATGAAATGCTATACAAATTTAATGCAATCCCACTCAAAACACCATTAGCATATCTTGCAGATCTAGAGAAAATAGCCTTAAAATTCACTTGGGACCAGAAGAGACCTAGAATAGTAAAAGTACTGTGGGCAACCAAGGCAAGGTATCATAAGCCCAGACCTGAAACACTAGAATGTTACTGTGATAAAATCATCGTGGTACAAAAAAAAGAAAGAAAGAAAGAAAGAAAGAGGCCTGAGGATCAGTGGAACTGAATAGAATATGCACACACATCCCCACATACACTCAGCAACCTTATCCTTAACAAAGGAGCCAAACAAGTTAACTGGAAGAAAGACAGTCTCTTCA
>NDGM011136708.1:0-10752 GCA_002564305.1 Octomys mimax | reverse complement strand
AAAAAAAAAAAAAGAACTGAGAATTCATAAGTGAGACAGAAAAGCTCTGACCTCTGTTGGCTGTTCCTCCTGCCTGCTGCTGTTGGCCACATCCCTTGTGCCCCACGTCTCTGAACCTCACTTTGAGGAATGGGTTGGGTTTCTCTCTGTGTCTGGTGGTAAAATAAGCCTTTAGAATTTCTATGATGAACAGCAGGTGACAGTTCTTAGCTGTTTGTACCAGGCAGGGTGCTGCTTTGGGGCCTAGCCCACGCAAATGGCACAACATAGAGACACATCCTTCCTGAGTTGTTCTTTCTATTATGTCTTCCTGGTTCAGAGAATCTCTTTGTTATGATCTTCGGAAATGGCCTTAGTAGGGAGCACACTTTAGGAGTGGGACACACTCTGCGCAGTGGCTCTAGAGCCAACAGCAGGTGTTACGTACCCATCCTGGCACCTAGAGAAAAGGAGAGGCGGGCAGCTCTTTCACCTCTAGGATTCAGGTTCCTGCAATAAGACTCACTACATCTAACATCAGTGGGCTGCTCTGCAGCAGGTCTTTGCATATGAATTTGTCAGCTGATCCCCAAATAACCCTATGAAACAGAGGCAAAGACCATTCCACACTTTCATATCCAGAAACCTGAGGCTTACACAGCTTTCCACAGAGGACGGCTGGAGCAGGACCCCTGATGCCTGGCAGGCACCTCCAAAGCCCAGATGTTGAGTCAAGGCCAAGTCAGACTCCTACCTCTGAGGTCAACAGCGAGGTCAGTGACTTCGGTCCAGTCGGGGAATGGAAAGCACAAGTCTGCAGGCAGGAAGGAGCCAATATACACCCTGGGCATGGAAACCCCGCAGGACTAGTTTTCCAAAATACTTTTCTTAAAGGGAAGCAATGCTTTCACCTTTATGTTTTGAACATTAGTAACTAATTTGTTTTGTTTTGAAAATGTAGTAAGACTGTGCATGGAGGAGCCTGTCTTGCAATCCCAGCACTCTGGGAGGTTGAGGCAGAGGATCACAATTTCAAGCCCAACGAGGGCAATTTAAGGATTAGATTCTGTGCTTCAAAATGTAAACAAATAAAAAGAGATACAGGATATAGCTCATGCTTTTAACTGTTATGCTTCTTTGTGTTAGCTAATTTGCTTAATGATCTGTCATTTAAAGTTTTCTGTTCAGGGCTGGGGAAACTGCCTGGCAAGCACAGGGACCCCAGTTGGTTCCCCAGTAGCACCTGCCGTGCTTGCCCCAGAACTGGGCATGTTGGCACATACCTGTGGTCCCAGTGCTGGGAAGGCTGAGATGGAGGTGCATTATCAGTCTAAATTACATAGTGAGGCCATATGTCAATCAATTGATCAATAAACAAATAAAGTTATCTGTGCAAAAACCTTACAAATTTCCCCTACATCCCCCTCAATTTTTTCCTATGGCATCCAGTTATTTATCTATGTCCCCCAGTCACCTGTTTCCTTTCAATATTTTCTTTCTATTGTACTGCTATCACTTTGGAAAATACCTTCAAAATTTGTGCTAGTGCTTTTTAATAGATTCTTGAATGTCTCTTTAGTTTTTAATTTCTGATTCCTCTAACGCAAAGGTTAGCAAACTAGGATGGGGACCAAATCCAGCTGGTTTTCTAAGTAACTCCATCCCTGTGTGTTGGCATGTTGTCTAGGAGCTGCTTTTTGGGATACAACTGTAGGCCTAAATAGAAACGGCAAACCCTGCGGGACCTGCAAACCTAAAAGACTATCTGTTCTTCTAAGAAAATCCCTGATAATACTTACTAGACCCTTCTTTCATAATTACCAAATTAAGTTGCATATCTCCTGTGTTATATGCTCCACTTTTCTGCTTAAAACATGTCAGCTGCTCTATGTACATGCACCAAAAGGTGTCGTGGCTGGGACACCTTAGATGCCATCCCTTCTTTGTCTTTCTGATATTTAATGACATCGTCACCCGTAGGCTGGATTAAATGAGGAATTTCAAATGTACATCCTCTTTATGACTTTGACTGCCTGAGAACGCGCTGCTGTTCTGTAATTTAAGTCATGCCCCTCATTCTGTGGACTGTGGCAGAGTGGGCTTCTGGTGAAATCTTACCACTGAAGACCTGTTGTGTACCAGGGATGCTGGAGACCTGGACACATAAATAACCTTACTTGGCTCATGCACATGCATGCCTCTGTTTTATAATCATCACTTTACAGTATGCTGGCGATTCCTTTATGTCAGATAGCAATGCAGAAATTACTTTTTTTAAATTCCACAATGAATTTACACTTTGATGAAAGACACAGGAGAACAAATAATACCAATAATGTGGTGCAGCTGCAGTGGAGACAGCAGCACCAATGGAGTGCACACGAACGGTATAGGAGGCCCGGGGAGCTCGGGAGGCCCCACAGAGGAGATGGCACTTGCGCGGTGTCAGCATTTGGGAAAGGCTCTGGAGCCTAAAACTTCTCGGTGACCCAAAGAGCAGCAGGAAGCCGGAGTTGTAGGATTTGGGGACTACAAGGAGTAGCAGTGGATAAAACTAGAAAAGACATGCTATGTAGCAAAGATTTCCGATTCTCACTAGATAGGCAGTTAGTCCTGCAGAGGCCTGGGCTGAACCTGAGAGTGACAGTCAGATTCTGCCCAGATGGCGCATTCCGGGGCAGAGAGCTGCATTTCCTGCTTCTGTTTTTCTCTCCTAGCACTTCCCAGGTCTGCCCTGAACCTAGCAAACATCCAATAGACAGTTGTTCATTGATTAATTTCTTCCTGAGGGTGAAACACTTCTGACTAGTCAGTAGCCAAAGCCATTTTGAGTTTTCTTTGAGTCTGATAAAATGCTAACAGCTATAATCCCAGCTCTGGGGAGGCTGAAAACAGGATCACTATGAGTCCAAGCTGTTTAGTGAGACCCTGCATAAAATACAAAATACAAAAACAAAATAAAACAAAGCAGAAAAACATTAACACCAGGGTAGTGGTTTTTTTGTTTGTTTGTTTGTTTGTTTGTTTCAGCAAATATCATTAAGGTGATGTGAAGCAGCACATTCGTGATACTCCTCGGTGCCTGTTCTCTTCACTGTGGTAAACAGTGGTGTTTTCAACTTTCAGCAAATTTGGGATATTTTGTAACTTCCTAATAAAGGTAGTGAATTTCTTCTCATCCAGCCCAAGTAAAGCAGTGTTGAGAAATAACAGTTCCTCTAAGTGCCCTAAAGACGCTGTGCTGCCATCAGCACCACCGCCACCATCATGGTTTGTGTCAGAGGGAAAGGAGTTGATTCAGTGCCTGTAGAGGGAGATGAACTGGGACAGCCCTGCTCTTGCTCCATGTGTGCAGAATCTAAGGCCTTGGCCTCCCGGTGAAGCTGCAGGGAATGTGTAGCCTAATGGCCAAGTGCTACAGCTGAGGTGTCTGTCTGCATGGCCAGTGCACCCAGCAGGCCTCCTGCAGGGTCAGTATGCCCAGCAGGCCTTCCACATGGCCAATGCACCGAGCTGGCCTCCCACACTGCCAGTGCACCCAGCAGGCCTCCAGTTGTGTTTGTGGCCTTCACATTGAAGAGAGAGAAAGAATTTTTTAATGCATCATCAGAGGCCCTTGAGCATTGTGGACACTGCTTTTGTTTCTTTCCATGACAAAATCTAGGATGCTATTTTCACCAAAACCATTACAAAGCCAGAGCAACAGGGTGACTTGATGTCTGACTGGATTATTATAAGAGAGTCAGGATTACTCTCTCCCTCGCCCTGCACCAGTTTCCACAGGATGCCTCGGTGCACATAGATTTGCTCATTGGTCAGGTAGTAAGTAACAGCATCAGTGACCTTACCTTAGAGCCTGAGTCTGCTGTTTGGGCATCTTGCCTGGGGCTCTGGGTGTGGATCTGTGGAAGTCATCTTGCGTCCCTGCCAGTCCTCTTCAAGCTGCTTCCACTGCCACCTTTCTCTTATTTTCTTCCTGTCCTCTTGGAGTTGTACGACACCAGGGTAGCCACTCTGACTTCACATTTGAGTTGCTGTGCCCGGGCGGAATCCTAGAGGACGTCTTTTCTCTGTGTCTAGCTAACCAGAGCCTGGGCATGGCGACGTCTCCCTTTAATAGTTCTGGCTTCCCACCTTCCTACCAGTCAGGTCTTCACATCCTCTTGTGCTCCTCTCCATTTTATTCCCATCTGCTGGCCAGAAGCCTCCAGGGAAGGGGAGCAGCTCACGGGCATGGAGCTCACTTTTGTTTCAGTGTACCGGCCCACACTGATGGCGCTAGAGTCACAGAAATTGCAGTAATTAAAACTACTGCTATGTCAACGAGTTACCCTGTACCGTTCATACTGATACATACAGTTGTGTGACTAGGTGCTCACTTAGCCCTTGTAAATTAAAAAGGAGGAGCCTTATGTTCTAAGACAGCCCCCTGCAGCCCTAAGCAAAATCCCTTCATCCCAGGACACCGCCTGTATCTTTATTGCGCCTGCCCCTCCCCCGCCTCCTGCCAGGCACTGCCGCTCCGTAATTCTGCCAAGTGGTATCTATCCTCGTGACAGGGTGCTAAACAGTGATTTATTGCTTGAATACACATCATGTTCATGGAAGTGATGTTTAAAACAACAGGAAAGCACTAAATAAATGATTCATTCCATGCTAATTCTTCACTTTCGTTGCTGTAGTAAGCATCAAAATAAGCAGCCTGTGGGGCATTTTATTTTTGCCACATTAATCTTGGCCAACTTAAAGGGGGCGGGGAGAGAAAACCTAGAGAGGAGATTCCCTTCTCGATAAAGTAGATTTCTTTCATTCTACAGAGAAGATTAACTTACTTTTTTCCCCCTACTCACCTTGTGAGTCACTTACTAGAGCCCTCTGGCCGGTTGCGAGGACTCCACAGAGGCCCATGCTCCTCTCTGTGGACAGTGTGGCTTTTTCTCTCCTCAGAGAGCCAGCCACCATAGGCCCAGGCCCTGCCACCAGGCCTTTTAGGTGACTGGCACTTTCAGGAGCAGGTGTGGTTTATAACTCCTATGTTTCACTGACACTGACTTAGACTTCAGGGTGGTAAGTCAAGAGAAGCAGTGCGGATGCAGTTACCCGTCTTTGCAGTTCACTCCTCAGGTAGGGTAGAGTGGCCGTTCGTTCCTAGCCTTCCTTAACCTCCTTTCCTGGACACCTCATTCCCTGTGTTCGATTAGGGTCCGCTGAGTCATCTGCAATTCCCAAAATGTCCTTTAAGCAAGTAGCAGCCAGGTAGTTTTGTGGGTTCTCGGGACGTTTGACTCCTTTGTGAATGGGACTATGCTGTGCACACAGAGAACTCAGGCAGGGGTGGTCCTGAAGGTGGAGACTGGAGAGGAGCTGGACACACAGCCACCGTCCAGGTGTCCAGGTCCATAGCAGAAGCAGAGGACATCTAGGTCGGATGTGTTCCTCCTGATCACCAGCCCACTCCCATCTCCTACAAGAAAACAACAAAACCTTTTCTCTACGTGGACCAAGATGTGCTATGGTCAGAGACCCCACTTGGGTTGTTGGTGCAGCTCAAGGCAGGACTGTTCAGCCTGGAAGCAGAAGCCCTGAGCTCAGAACCCAGAACCACAATGTAATAAGAGAGAAAATAAACAAAAAACTAAAGCTCTTCGATTGAAAAGGCTCTACCCATGATTAGCTGAGGACTGCTCTCTTCTCTGTATTTTCATGGTGCTTAATTTCTGTATCACTTAATGCAAATATGTCTAACCACAGCCATAGTGAATAATGTGGACAAGTGTCTGTTTTGTTTCATTTGCATCCAAGATGGCAGGTAGTGCATGGATGGATGGATGGATGGATGGATGGATGGATGGACCGATGGACGGATGGATGGACGAATGGATGGACAGATGGATGGATGGACAGACAGATTGATAGGCAGGCAAACACATAGACAAAGAGAAACTATCATTGAGCTCTGTGAATGAAAGAACACAAAATTTGCAACACTTTCTAGATTTTTCTTCTATTTTCTTCTCCAAATGAGCAAATAATTTGTTGGTTATGTAGTTGAGTTCGAGACTCAAACTGTTCTGGCTTAAACCCATCCTCTCCTACGCTATCTCCAAGTGAATCATGGCCAAGCCACTAAAACATTTGGGCTTGTGGTTAAGAAGAAAAGAAGAACAAAATTTGTTTTCCCAGAGTGGTTGAGAAGTTATAGAGATTGTGTCACTCTAAATGTTAAACACAGCCACACACAAATACTTAATAAATTACCAGTAACAATCTGGTTGGAAAAGAGAAAACAGATCCCACCAAGCAATTTAATAAGAAGAGGAAAGGAAGCTAAATAAACTAAAGCCATAGAGTAAGGTATTAAAATGGGCTTTGTAATCAGAGTCTAGCCTGTGAGTCACTAACGTTAGGGCCCAGGCTGCCTTTGTGATGTTCCACTTGACATTGCCCACATCGTGCAGACGAAAGTGCACAGGAAATAGAGGCAAGACCTGAAATTTAGACTTTGATTCCAGATCTGCACCCCGATATGCTTATTTTTGCCCTGGGCCTTTCTTTCCTCTGTGGAAGTGCAAAGATCTCTGCTATGTCCTGGCCTACCTCAGAAAGCCCACAGATTTGTGCATGAAAGTGAACACTTTTGAATGAAAGGACAGAAAAATCAATAAACCTTTGGGTTGGATCATAGACATGTTTTACAACCACTCAGGCCTCACAAAAGCGGTGCCTTGCATTGAATTATCTGTGGCATCTAATCCTTTAATCAGTAAAGCTTTCAAGAGGAAATCTGGGGTATTTGGAATAGCATTCCTGAAGCTGGAATTTGATGAAATGGTAATGTTCTTTTCTTCCTCTGACCCAGGGTTTTGTGATCTCCTTCACCTCTAGAGGTGAGCTACAATAAGCTCTCATGTAACTGAAACATACTTTGAATGCCAGAAAAAGCCCATTCCCAGTACAACCAGTGAGACCATCAACAATATTGAAATTCTGTATGTCAGCGGGAGGATACCATGTGATGTTCAGGTGGATGACGAGATTAACAAGCACGCTGGCACTAGGTTGATTTGAATGTGGGGGCAAGAGACAGATCTGGCTTGGCTTTCTGGGTCTTGTGAATGTCAAACTTTAACATCAGCTGACAATTGTGGATGTGTTTTAAAGAGTGGAGGAAAATATAAGATTGCCATCCTTAAAAATACTCTGAAAGGATTTGCAATGCAGCTCAGCAGTAATGTGCTTGCTTAGCATGCATGAGACCCTGAATTTGACTTCTCGCACTAAAAAATAATACAAAGGAAGGAAGGAAGGAAGGAAGGAAGGTGACATCAGTGTGAGGGTGACACCCTAGGAGAAGCAGGTGAGGTGATGGCCTAAAGTGCTGCAGCCTCCTAAAGCAGTGCTGACAGGATGAGCTGCCACAGCCCAGGAAGAGGCAGGCACGATCTGTGCAAAACTGTCTTGGAGACGAGAGGGTGAGAGACTCCAGGAAGATGCGAGTTCTGAGCCCATGCAACAAAACAGCATTCTGGAGATGGGCAGCACTGGACCTGAGAACCCAAGGCAGACAGGATTGCATGACAAATCAGGAGAAATCCCAGAAAACATGTTGTGCTGTCCATGCATGAGGGAACTTAGAGCACAACCTCAGTGTCCTGCTGCGCCACAGTGTACCCTGAGTGCACGAACTTCGGCCTGCCTATGATCTAGGTTTGCTGGAATGAATTGCTTCACAGAAAGCTTTAAGGAGTATTTGTATCAGGCAGTGCTTACTAGAGAAATGGGCTTAATATAGGACATATAAATCTATAAAGATCTGCCAGATTGGCAGACACTGGCTGCCCACAAAGTCTGGTGTGGAAGACTGCGCAGGGACCGTCTGCGTGCTGTAGATCTGAAGGACCCAGTTGGAGGCCCAGAGCTCACTGCAGTGTCCTGTAAGCTTCCCTATCTGGAGGACTCAGGGCCTGCACCAGAAAGTGGACGGGTCAGCCCTGGAAGCCAGAAAGTGACTCCTAAAGTGACAGGAAAGACTGGGGCTCCTCCAAAGGAAATGGCAGCGGTCCTTCTTTCTTAGTTTCCCTTGCATGACATTCCAGTCATTGTTCTCACCGGCGCAGGTTTCCACACACAGCACTGCTCTGAGCCAATATAGGTGGGCGTTGCTGAAGTTGACACACTCAGCCAACCATCACAGCACCTGATGGAAGATTGTGTCTGACAGGGAATTCACAGTGATCGTTTCGAACATAAAGACTCTTTGGGGACAAAATTTGGGGTGTGATGAGAGTTTACAGGAGCATAGAGAGACTACTCCAGATGAGTGTTGGTGGGGGGACCTGGCTGCCATCAGGCCCCGTTCTGTCTCCCCATTTCTCCTAGTATACCTGTGGAGGTCTCAGAAGAAATGAATGTGAGCCTTTACAGAACTAGTGATTTCCCATAGTCGTAATTTCCCTTCCAATAAGTATTCACTCTATTTTATTTCTAATGTTATTTTTGATTAAAAAAAATGGCCCCATGGTGTATAAATTTCATCCCTAAAAAACCAGGGTCTGTGGTTGGTCCTCCACATGGCAGATCTGGGTCCACAGCTTGCAGTGTCTTATCTCATACTGGGCCAAACCTGCCCTTCCGTCTGTGTGTGTGAATTCCCATCTGATTTGCCCAATCTTAGCTCTCAGATATTCTTTTTATTTTTAATTTTAATTTTAATTTTTTTTTTTTTTTGTGGCCAGTTCAGCCTACCCTGGGGGCAGGGCTGGTGTGGTGTGTGGTGCTGGGGAATGAACCACAGTCTCTGGGCACTTGCCTAAGTTTGCCTAAGCAGGCACTTCAGACCACTGAGCTGTCTCGCCAGCCCCAAATATTCTCTTTCATAACAGCAGCTTCCAAAGGTTTAACATATATCCTTTGTCAGAGAGATGATTCGGCTTAGATGTTTTTTGCTATATTTTCCAACTTTGCCTTAAGTTTCCTTTAAAAGAACAGTGAAGCATTAATCGGCATGCTCACTGTCTAAACATCCTATTGTGAAGGTTTGGAATTAGAACGTTAGTAAAGCACCTTAGTTCTGTGATCAAAAGACAAGGGCTACATGAAAGCCAGTGAACCTCTTCAGGGCTGTCCTCAGCCGACACAAGCTTATTTGTGTGTGTGCAGGCTCTCAGTGTGCAGCTCAGACTCCTAGGGATCCTCCTGCTTGCAGTCTCCCTAGTGCTGGGATTACAGGCGGGTGCCACTACGCCTGGACTCCAGCTCAGGCTCAGCGGGCCTGGGGTGGGGCCGGCGTGGCATGTTCTGCCAGGGATTGGACCCTGGCACCCGGGCTTGCCTGAGCAAGCGCTTAGTCCACTGAGCTGTGTCGCTGGCCCTGAAACCTTTGCTATTTATTAATACATTATTTACATGTGGGTTTAAGATTTACCTTTAATTTTTATGCACTGTGTTTTAAATCTTGAACTGGCTTTTAGGCAAATTGTACCCTTTAGCACTCTGACAAAACAAACAAAAATTATCTACTAGAGAAGTCAGTTGTTATGTTTATTGATTGTTATTTTCAAGAGTATGAAATATTTCTCTCCCTCTCTGGCTTGTTTTTAGTTTTATCAATAAGACAGAAAAAATTGTGACTTCATCCTACAGACTCATCTCTGGAATTTTATTCTCGCTGCTTTTCTTAATTGTGGTTTAAAGGAATGAGAAAAAATATATATATAAAGCTTATACACTTTTAATTTTTTTTATTCTAGTGTTGTACTGAGATTTATGTTCTGATATTAGAATCGCAGGAGTACCATAATACAACTATTTTTATTTATTAGCTTCCTGTAGTATTTTATGTTAACCTTGAAAAGTAATATCTTTTTAAATGGATTTGACCTCTTCATTCTCATGAATAGCTTCATAAAAGCCAAGAGAGAAAAGTGGAAACTGAAAGATTGAGTTCATTTCTATGTAGTGAAGCTAAATAATAGAAATCCTAGAATCACGGAGGCCCCGCGTGGTGACAGTCCAGTGTGCTGCTGGACGGAGTACTCCCTCTGTGGGTGGGGTCTCATCCAGGAGCTGTCTTAGTATTCAGGGTGTCTGTGATTCAGACAGAGGGATTGCAGCGTGTGAAAATCTGTCTTTCCCAGATCATTGCCTCTGGGGGGTGGAAGGAGATTTCTCTGCTCTTCACATCTCTTCCATCTCTCCTTGCTGGACCCAGGTTATGCCTCTCTACCTGATTAAACAAGTGGCACGAAGAAGTGACTTCCAAAGAGAAGCTAACACTGTGGATTTTGCTGTTTAACACATGCGGTATCCTCTACATCGTCTGGGTTTTACCACTGTGCCCCAGTGGAATTTCTCCAGATGGACTTTTAGGAGCTTGGCCTGACCGTCAGGTTTCTTGCCTCCTCAGCACTAAGGACAGAAGGAGCCCAGCTTCGGAGCTTCGCCAGGGCTCTGCACATGGATTGTCTGAGCCATTGCTCCCCAGACACGCTGAGCTGCCTTCTCTCTCTCTAAGCTCCCTGGTTACTCTCAGGTCTTCTCATCTTTGTCTTTGCCTCTCCAGGTCTGTTAGATTTATTTTTTTAATTATTCATATGTATGCAGATTTTTCTTGTATTCGTATTTTCTCCATGTTTTGTATAATTGTTGCATCTTGATCCTTCTTCGAGTTTGCATTAATAGAGGTATCTGGTTGTCTTAGTTACTCTTCTTTCATTGCTGGGACCAATACCCGACACTCAAAATGAAGGAAGGAAAGGTTTATTTAGCTCACAG
>NDGM011136666.1:0-22700 GCA_002564305.1 Octomys mimax | reverse complement strand
ACTAAGTTAATGGTATTTTCTTTACAAAAATTAAAATTTTATTTTTAGCCTTTAGCTAAGGAAGTTGTTCAGTAGGTACTCAGCTATTTCAAAACACAAAACAGAAAACCCCCCAAAAATATTCATCATTAGACAACTGGAGTTTTTGCTGGTTTTATAACCTATTAAAATGGATAGGCTGTTAAAAAAATAAATAAAGTTTAATATATCAATACTTAATGGAAAACATCTGGTCCAGGCTATGTCTAAGAGGTTTGCTATTCAGACAGAGAGTGAGGTTAAGCTCAACTGCCTATGTCGTAGAGTAATAATACCATTAAGCTTCTCTTCTGAAGGTTTAACAACTTAAGTTTGCAGACCAAAAATTAGAGTAAAAGAAGAGTTGCAAGGACAGCCAACACTTTGGCCCTCGCCTTTCTAGGAGAGATTCCAAAGCTGCCTCTGTCACTCTGGGTCGCCCCTTCCCTGTGGTCCACCCAGACACACTCAGCGCTGCTCTGCAGCCTGTGGCTCTCCTGTGGCTGTCTTCCCCTGGGTCCTACCTCGGAGCGCAGCCCTACTCTTTCCTGGGAATGCAGACCTGCCCTTGTCTGTTCCCAGTGACTTTCTTATACAAGCATTTCTCCCTCAAAACTTTTGTCTCATCTAATTGTGCTTTGGCCTCTGCTTACCAGAGGAAAAAAACACATGCACAGACGCACTAAAAAGAATCACATAGAAGAAAAAAAATGAATGAGATTCTTTTGCTTCATCTTAAAATTGTTTCACAGCTGTGTGCTAGATCCTCTCCACCTGGAGTTTACTATTCTGATGGGACTGCCAGCATATCTTACCTGAATTAAGTTATTAACAACTTCCTAATTAGATTTCTTTCTCCAGTCTTCTCCCCTCCCCTGATGTAGTTTAAACTTTGGGGATTGAATTCAGGACCTTGCACTTCCCAGGCAGGCACTCATGCTGCTGTGCTTTTCTGACTGGCCCTTAAACTTTAATATAACCAGAAATTTCTTTAATGTTATACTTACAATACCTCCTCAGGTCACCTGCAGTTGGTCATGGTCAACGGCAAAGACTGCCAAATCCTCCCCGATCTGCCTTGGTCCACCCGATATCTCTGGACTGCTGGTTGTATTTTTCCTTCTGCAGCAGTCCAGGTCATTTGCTGTTCCTGAAACACGTGGTATAAGATCTCCTGCCTTAGTTGTCTCGTAACAGCTGTTTCTTGCCACTGGAACTCTCTTTATCCAAATATCCACATGCATAATACCTTTAGCTGACTTTTTTTAATCTGCTGGAAAATCACTGTATGAGGAAAGTTGATTCAAAGCAAGTTCTATATAATCCCTTTCTGCATTCCTGATGCTCCAAACATTGTTCTACATGCGTATTATTCCAGTGTGTTTTAAAATGTACTGGGAATTTTGATTTTATTTGGTATGGTAAAGCCACCTTTTCGGGAGACAGCTGCTGTGGAGCAGAGAGTTTGAGGCAGACATATAAAGGAGAAGAACATTACATAAGGCCATGCCAGGCAGTGAAGCCCA
Organism: Octomys mimax; assembly: GCA_002564305.1. NCBI lineage: Eukaryota > Metazoa > Chordata > Mammalia > Rodentia > Octodontidae > Octomys > Octomys mimax. Next base: position 21,156 of record NDGM011136666.1, on the reverse strand, counting down.
GGGCTGGTCGGGAGGCAGGGAGACAAGGGGAGTGCATGGGTTGTAGTCACTGTTGTTCAAAATCCATGCAGTGTAATGCAAGTAGTTTACTGCTTGCTAGTTTGAATAATGTCGGAGATTTCAGGGATGCAGGGGTTCTAGCTAGTAATTTATAAGCTGACGCTGAAGTGAGTGTGGCAGAAGAATATTGCCTGGTGTAGTGTAAAAGCAAAATGAAGAAATAAGACACTGCATGTGGTGCTTCTTCAAAAAGTAGTGTGCAGCTGCTGTGGAGGCTGATGTAAAACTTAACGCTTGAGTCCAGGATCTTGACGTCAGCCTAGAAAACATGGCAAGATCATATCTCAAAGCAGACAAATGTCAACAAAAACAGAAACAAAAGAATTTAATAATTCTGGAAGAGAAAATCTCCCCAAATGCACCAAAATGTCAAAGCATCATAAAACAAACAAAATTAAGATACATGACATTTATGATATAAATGATCTGTGTTATTTATGTGTTATTCTTATTGTAACTTTGTATCAAGATAAACTCTAATAAGTTATATTTTTAGATTTTGTGATGTATTTCAAATACAGGGGCCAGTTTTAGCATATAATAGTTGCTAAATAAATACTGATTGGTTTTATTTCAATTTAGGATTTGCAATTTATCTGCTATCCCTGCTGTAATAAGTTTATCCGCTTTTCCTCCAGTAGATCATTTTATTTACTCAAGATTGCCTTGTTTCACTTGCAGTAAGCCACAAAAATCCCATTATATTTGAATACATACACCAGTGAACACACTTGTATGGAGACTAGTTAAATTGGCTGCACAACAATTCATGAGCTAATTACAGTACTAAAAGGATTCTTCCAGTTATGATAAATGATAGAATCATGATTCTACTTTTCTTTCAAGTTGATTGACTCTCCTGGGGTTAGTGTGAAAAATTTACATAGTTGTCTTTTATGTTAATCTCTTGAGGCAAATTTTACAAAGCTATCAGAAAATGAAAAAATCATCTGATTAATTGTTTCTGATGTTGAACAATTAGCAGAAACCAATCATTTGCATTTTAATAACATTGTAACCATCTGTTAAATGAATGCATTAATCTTGATTAGCTTGATTCTAGACACTTGCAGTCAGCGTTCACTGATGTGTACACTGATAGAGATTTTTTAAAAGTCATGTGCAGCTGTAATTTCTCCAGTGAAATGTACCTAATGCTCTGCCAGAAAGTACAAAAGAAAGAGATAAAATACTTTTAAAAATAAAGCTTAATATTTAAATCAGGTTGTTCCAATAGTGATTTCATCTCTTATATAAAGTTGAATATACATCCTTGTATGGCTTTGTTAGCCAACTGCTCATCAAACAGTTTTGTTCTGTTTTTCAATGAAAATAATATATGAAGTACATAATTGTAACCAACATGTTTCTCCGAAGATTTGTGAAAGAAAAATCATCAAATTAATATAGCAGTATTCTACTAAGCCATGAAAGTGAAAATTGAATGGGATCATTTTATGGAGCTACATCTTACAAGCTTCATTTTGGCCTCTGTGATTTTATTGTTTTGACAAGAAGTTTCAACAAGTTTTCTTTTTGCTATTCCAGTAACATGAGCTACCACCAATCTAAGAATCATACCCACTTGCAACAAATATGCACGTTTATGCACGAGTATGCAAATTGTCATTTAAAAAGTTTCTCCATTGTTTCCAAACAATAAAATGACTTCAAGTATAACAATTAATATTGAGCATATTGAATATATGTTCTCATCTCCACCTCTGATGTAAACATTGTTCAGAGCCCTGTTCACTGTCAATACTAGCAGAACAAGTAGTTCGCTGAAAGATCAGACACAGGGAAGTAAAAAGATAAAAAGAAACAGCAATTTTGTACAGACAAATTTGGTTATAAATAATATAATAACTGAAGTTATTGATTGCCATTAACTACAAAGTTAATGCATGATGAGATATGGATACATTCTTTTGTGGTCAAATAATTTTAGGAAAGATGCTAGCTAATACAAGACAATTTTATTATTTATTTATTTATTTATTTATTTTCTATTTTAGGGAAGGGTCTACAGGCTGCTCAGGGTCTCACTACTAGATTGGACTCGTAGTGATCCACCTGTTTACAGCCTCCCAAGAGCTGGGATTACAGGCGCATGCCACCACGCCCAGTCTCAATGGCCATCTCAGCGGGGGCAGGGCTGACATGGCAGGCCTGCACGACAAGACAATTTTAAAAGGAAAGCATTTTCAACAAATCATGCTTGGATTATATAGATACTCATGTTAAAATGAAATGAATAATTTCTTTACCTTAGAAATATCAAATAATTTTCAATGATGCATAAATTGATTATTAAAGTGACTATATTTCAAGGTTAAGGGTTGGCAATGAATTACTAATGTATTAAAAGAAATATTTAAATTAAATTTATTAGTAATTTAACTTGGCCAACATTACAATTGTGCTCACCAAGATGCTTCACTGGATTTGGGGCTGGAGAGATAGCTCAGCAGTCAGCATGACTGCTTGGTAAACACACAGACCTGCACGTGATCCCTGGTACCACATGCAGTGCCGGTAACAGAACCTCAGGCATGCAGTTTACCAGCAAAACCAGGCGTGCTGGCACATGCCTGGAAGCCCAGCGCTGGGAGGCTGAAAACAGGAGGATCACTAGGAGTCCAATCTGCAGAGTGAGACCAGGTACGAAATATATGAATGAATTAATTAATGATTTATATTTTTTTAAAAAGTTGCTTTACTGAATTTAATATTTTTTAGGATAAAGTTTTTGTGTGTTTTAAAGAAATGGGCAATGTGGGGGCCTTCCCCTTAGCTAAGTTCTTTAAGTGGCTGCTTCAACAAAGCAGTCAGGCTCATGTTGCTGTGGTTCAATCCCCACAACTCAAGCCAGCCCAACTTGCCCTGAAGGCATTCGGAGCAAAAAAAAAGAAAGAAAGAAAGAAAGGGCAATCCTCACTTTACAGTTTTTATTATGTGATTTCACTTATGGTTTCATTAACACCAGCTCCTCACAAGACAGTCTAAATTCTCGCTGCTGTGATATGTAACTTTCAGTAATACCATATGGTGCACTCTTTAAATGGAACTTTTTCCACATCTCTACTGAAATAAGCAGTAAGCATATCATGAGATGAAGACCAGTCGCAGCCCTCCCTTCGAGGTCTACCAGTGACTGGTCTCTGCCCGTGTGTTGTGTCAAGCAGGGACCGAATCGTGCGTAGTTGTTTTACCTCCTTAACTGCAAGTGATAAACCACACGATCTTTATAGAAATGAATAATTCATTAGGGAATGAGGTCAAAAATGATATCCACGCTGGTGAAAATTCCACCTGTATTTTGGAAATGAATTTTTTTTTTCATTGTATGCATTTGGTACAGGGTCTCACTATGCAGCTCAGACTTGAAGTTACCCTCCTGTTTTCAACCTCCTCAGCACTGGGATTATAGGCCTGCGCCGCCACGCCAGGTCTCTGCGGCTGGCCCAGTGTGCCTGGGGTGGGGCCCGTGCTGGAAACGGAATTACGGTAGGACATAAGGAGATTCACCTAAGAACCAGCTGACTATGGAATACTGAAGGGTGAGGCTGCAGAGGCTCCAGGCATCCAGCCAGAAGATCGCGGTGAGGCAAAGCAGTGGGCCGCTGGGAGGGCTCTGGGAGAAGAGGACAAAGGTATTCCAGAAGAACCAAGCTAGCCCAAAAGTTCACATGAAGTGACTACTAAGAGAGATTCGCAATATATAGGGCACAAAGGATCAAGTGTTTGACGTAATCCAGCTGAGGAGTGTGATGGTTCACCAAGGCATAGAGATAAATGCTAGATCACAATTATGCTTTAGAACGAGGAGGCCATTACTACTGGGTATGGTGTTTATACAACACGGAGACATTTCAGTACTCAATGTTTCAACTGAAAAAAATCAGATCTTTCCTCTTTTTTAAATTTTTATTATTATTTTTTTTTTTCCCGGAGCCGGGGATTGAACTCAGAACCCTGCGCTTGCCGGGCAAGCACTTATTCTACTGAGCTATCTCCCCTGGCCCAGATCTTTTCTAATACCTTTAATTAACATGTAATGAGTTACAGGTTGATTTTATTCTTTCATTTCACGTCTCTGGATATGTGTAAGTGGCAGTGAAGGTGGCACTTCTGATCTTTCACAAAGCAGTGAAAGTGGGACAGGAAAACCGTCTCTGCCTCACTCCTTACTCAGATTGCTCTCTGCATTTCCCAGGATTTGTCCTCTTCACAGCCTCGTGAGGACAGCCCGTGTACAAAAATGAGTGGGAGCAATTTCTTTTAACCTGTTTCTATAAAAATCTGAGGGAGTGTCACGTTAGATTCCATTCTGTTATATTGATCTTATTTCTCTAAAAGAATAGCATCGGGGCCTGGAGAATAGCTCAGTGGCATAAGTGCCTGCCTGGCAAGTGCAAGGTCTGAAGTTCGATCCCCTGTAGTGCAAAAATAAAAAGTAAGTAAGTAAGTAAGTATGTAAATAAATAAATAAAATAAATTTAAAAGGAACAGCATAGGACATTTTAATAAGAAAATGAATGATCTATGTGGAAGAACGGAAGAGGGAAGAAATAAAGGATGGCAGTGCCGTTTGACTGGTTTTAGCAGATGTATATAAATTTTTTTTTCTTTTTTTTTTTTTAATGGTCAGCTCAGCCCACCCTCAGGGCGGGGCTGGCATGGCATGTGGTGCTGGGGATCGAACCCAGGTCCTGCATGCTTGCCTAAGCTTGCCTAAGCAGGCTCTTTAGACCACTGAGCTATCTCGCCAGCCCATATCTAAATTTTAACAACTCATTTCAGATATCTTCCGTGTCATCTCCTGATTTGCATGTTAAAAGGCACAAACAACCTTGGAAATAGCTCAGCACCTTAAGCTCCTGTCTGGCAAGTGCGAGGTCCTGAGTTTGATCCGCAGTACCCAAAAAAAGTAAAATAATAATACTAATAATACTACTACTAATAAAGGGACCAACAGTGAAGTAGTTTTGTCTGTTCCTTGTATGCAGACAGGTGTCATGAGGCTGATTGCTAGGTAAGCATGCAATGGAGGGACTGGGATCTGATCCTCAAAATACTTGATTTTTTTTCAAAGAGTTAAATACTAATTTTTAGCTTTTGCATTATTTTAAGTTACAGATAGTAAAGAAATACTTGTTTATTTTGTTTTTCTCTGTGTATGATCAACAAGATAAGTGTTTTAAATGTTTTGAGTAGCATCTTAGAATGTCACAGAACACGTCTGGTGCTTTGTCCCCTGGTGATAAGGCTGCACACTTCTTGCTGTGCTAGTGCGGTTTACTTGTGTCCCTGTGACCAGGTGGGATGCCACCGGGGGTTAGTGAAGGCACGTTTTGGGGAGCGTCTGACGGGGTTATGGTGGTGTGGCTTAGGGTATTGCGCAGCCCCTCGCACTTTTGCCTTCTTGGACCGTCCCCTGCTGTACTTCCGGCTGCCATGAGCTGAGCGTCTCCGGATCTGTGCGCTTGCGCTGGGATGCCCCTTCCTTGGGGCCAGCTTACCACGAGCTGACCACCCGCGAGCCGCGCCGCACACTGCGCGCCCCTCCTGCGAACCGCGGGCGCGGTGCTGGGGCTGCGTGGGGCATCAGGAAACCCGACGCGCACTCCCTGAGCAGCGCCCGCCGCTCTGTCTGGGGCTGGAGGCTGAGGCCTTTGCCTCCCGGGCTCTGACACCGCGCTACGTCTCCAGCCAAGCCCAGGCTGATTTGTGCGCTGGTAGAAGGCTATTTTGACATATTAAAAAAAGAAGGAAAGAAAATGTATTACAAATGTTTCTGTGATGAAAATATAATTTTAATATCACACAATACCTAAAGTTTGAAGAAAAAAGATAAATACGCCGTCTGCCACATGTATTTCACTGAGGGGTTCTTTGATATGGTCTTCTTTACGTAGTCACGTGCATATGTCTGCTGTCTTATCTGTCACTGGTGCTTATCCTCACTAATTTTCTATCATTATGATCACTTTTATCATTCTTTTTGTCTTTACATTTCTTCTATGAACCTTGAAAGAAGAATGCATCAGAAAGACTGCTCTATTCAGGGAGCAAGTACCACACTGAGCCTTTACTAAAATTTATATGCTTACTTTATTTTTCAGTTCAATCAATTTAATATTATTTTTATAGCAGCATTTCTAACTGCTCAGATTTCCATAACTATGCAAAGGCAACTTCAGCTTTGCCATCTGGAAAATCATCGTCCTGCGCTGTACCCTGCCAGCGCCCGTCTTCTTTCTTTTCGTTTCTACAGTATTAGGCGCAGGGCGCGCTACGCAGCTCCGACTCCTAGTGATTCTCCTGTTTGCAGCCTCCCAAGCACTGGATTGTATATGCACGCCCCCACGCCCCATCTCCCGTCTTCTTTTGCACACATTGTCAACCCCCTTCAGGCACGGGTGTTATGCCACTTACTCTTACACTCCATGACAAAATGTCACTTGAGCTCAGAGAAGACGTTAGACAAACCGTGAAGAGCCCAGGGAAGGTTCTGGTGAATCAAATGCATGAAAATCCAGTGCGCGGTAGGCTCTGCAGGAATCTTACATTTCTCGCCTAATGCTTTATTATGTTCTTTTCAACAAGTAGAAGCAAATTAAACTAGGAAACTTTAAATAAAAAATGAAACTCTTCTAGATTGTGCAAAACAATTCATTTCATTTAATTTCCAAAAATAGCACAAAAATCCTTCTTCCCTCTAATTTAATGGACAGTATTAATTGTGATATTTAACAGACTAAGTTTCTTTCCTTCTAAACCATTTACTGGAAGTATTACATTACAAATACTTACTTTTTCTAATTTTCTTTCCATATTTTGTGAAATGTCAATAATAATTTATACATTTTATTGCCATTCAAATGTAATTAATATGTGGTTCATTAACTTTTTCTTCATTGTATATTTATAACTTCTCAGCATGAAATTTCTCCATTTCTCTTGAGGAAGGTTATTTTGTTTTTTGATAAGGACTATATTTTTAAAAGTACTGTATTTTAACATGTACTAAATTTTTTGACAAGTATTATTCATGCATCTTGTAGATTCTTTTTTGTCTTCCTTTTAGCATAGCATATATAATGTTTTTTTCAAATTTTCGAAACAAAAAACAAAATCCCCCAAACATCTTTGCTTGTTAAAACTAGTAAAGACTTGTGTTCTTGAAGACATCGCTATTATCTTTCATGTTTAAATTATAATTTCACATTAAAAAGTTAGGGCTCAAAATTAATTTTCTTCCTTCTTTAGAAAGAGTAGCTTGCTTTTTCTCACATGTTTCAGAAAGGACCTGAGTCCAATCCTCAGCGCCACATGCTGAACCCAAGCACACTGTGCTAGCCTTGAGACTGGGCATGGTGGCACACAGCTATAATGCCACTGCTGGGGAGGCTGAGACAGGGGGGTCACTGTGAATCTGAGCTGTGTACTGACTCTGTGTTGGACAAATAAATAAATAAATAAATAAATATTTTTTAATTATTTAAAAAGAGCAACAAACACTTTCAAAATTTCTACAGAAATGTCTGACGAAACGTGGCTCTTACTCCTTCGGAGGTGACCTGATGTTTGGAGTCATATTATAGATTACCTTCAAAGGTGTCCTGGGAGGAGACCAGCTGTGCATGGTATTTGGCTGCCTTCTGTGGCACTAAGTATGGCATGTTTCGCTAGGTCAGAAATTGCTTTATGTTGTTTTGTTTTCCAAATAATTATATTTTCCCAGTGAGATATTTGTTCTTTCACGTTTTACTTTCTTGGATTTGATTTTTTTTTCAATACCACATAGTATTTTCTTTTGTTTGAAAAGTTCCCTGGATTTTCTACTTTTTCTGCCTGTGAATATGTTGTCAAACTTAACCTTTCAGCCACGCTTTACTTTGATCATTTCTACTTTTATGTTTATCACTTTCTCTTATTTTTAAAATACAAGGGTTACAAACAAAAACAAAATTTTTAAACATATATGCTATAATTGATACAAATTCACACACTTGTGTATGGTGTTATATTGGTTTCTAACACATACAGCCATGTACATATACACATACATGACTTTTATTTCTATTTAAATGCTACAATATTGTCTGTTGATTTTATAGACTGCTGATGGCATTCAATTACATTTCTTTTTCCTTTATTCATTTTTTGTGATTTTAGTAATAAACATAGCTAAGTTGGAGAACTGTCCAATGTTACAATGGCCGTTACACACCAAGGCCTTTTAAGAATGTCGTCAGAGTGTACCCAAGAGGGCAGGATGTAGATTCTGGATGCTTCGTTTCCTGCCTTTTATGTCCCATGTTCCAACTGGAGGCCAATCTTGACATTCAGCATTTTTAAATTCATTTTAATGAGAAAATAAAATAAAATACCAATGAAACCACTTCCAAACAGGTTGGTAGTACAGTCGCAATAATTAATACATTGCATATTGTTGTCTCCATAGTAGTTATCCAGAGAATAAGATGTAGACAGGATGTCTTGTCTAAACAATATGAGTACAAACCTTTCTTCTCAATGAGCTAAGAGAAAGTAGCTGTATATCTATCCATATATATATATATATAATATATATATATATATATATTATATATATATATTTTTTCACAAAATGGTCCTTTAAAATGAAACAAAGTGTTGTGTGGAATTTATTATTGCTCCTCACTGCTTTCTTTTCTTTTCTTTTTCTTATTTATTTATTTATTTACTTGGTACAGGGTCTCACTATGCACCTCAGACTTGCAGAGATCCTTCTGTCTCAGTCTCCCCAGAGCTGGGCTTATACGCATCCAGTACCACCAGACCCAGTTTCGGTGGTCAGCAATGCGTGCCTGGGGTTCAGGGGTTGCCATGGTATGCTGAACTGAGGATCAAACCCAGGTCCTTGTGCTTTCCAGGCAGGCACTTAGACCACCAAGCTATCTCCCTAGCCCCTGCTTTGCTTATTTTCATTCCATAGGTTATAGTATTTTCCGGGGCTTGGCAGGAAATTTCCTTGTTATCTCTTTGTTACAGATGAGACCTAGAAAAGTCTTATTTAGAAGGACAGGAATAATGACTCAATGTAGGTGAACAAATGTTTTCTTGGAGAAATATGTTTAAGATATTTGGAACTATGGATGCTCTGGGCATATATTCTTTGGTATTTCTATAACATAGGAAGTATTCATCTCAGGTTTTTAACATTTTCTGTAAATGTGTAGATGATGGGTAGAAAGATAGATAATTTATCCTCTTTGAAATTAATGAATAATACAAAAAGAAGAAGGATCATGTGATATCCACACCCATTTATGCTGGGGCTCAACGCTTTGTGCCTTAAGGCAACAGCACAAAATGAGTGAAAGGAAATGAGCCCTAAGGACTCCGTGCTTAGCAGGAAAGTTTATTTAAGTCTATTTGCAATACCAAGTGTGGTCTATAAAGACAGAATGAAATATTAGCTGACTAACTGGTGAACCTTCAAGGCAATCTTAATCAAAAGACGCTAGACTGGGCGTGGTGGCACAAGCTTGGGATGCTGAAAACAGGAGGATTACTATGAGTACAATCTGTGTAGTGAGACCCTGTAGACCCTATACTAAATACATAAAAAGATGCTAGCTGTTCTTTAACATGGAGCAAGAATACCTTTAAATTTTTAATTGAAAACTCATTTTTAAACCAGTTTCATTGTTTATCTTTTTTTTGTGTTTAAAACAGAAAAAGAATACGTTTACTGGAGAGTTACAGAAGTGACTGCAAGATAAATTAATGAAACAACCTGGGAATGGTAGAGCTCAAAGCGCATCTCCTCAATGTTTGGGATGTTGTACCTTCATGCTCCTTCTTTTCTCATCCAATCAGAAAGAAACAAAATTATAAAACTCTGTCCATAAAGCTTTTGTTGTATCAATTTATTTCTTCCATTATTTTTGCTTTTTATTTTCTTTATTTACATGATTTTACCCATCTGCTGCACCACTGCATGAATCCCTCTGTGTAATACTTCAACCCGAATTATCAGTAAACTACTACATTTTAAACTGCATTGTTGTGTTACATAGAGATAAGAAGATTCTATACATTAAGTGCAGGACTGGAGAGATATCTCAGTAGAACAATCACTTGCCTGGCAAGTGTAAGGTCCTGAGTTCAATTCCTGGTACTGAATAAAAAAATACATTAAGTACAGAATGTTAGAAGGTTGGCAAAAAGTAACATATATTATATGTAATAGCAATATCAGATTAATATTTTAAGTAAGCTGTTATAGATGTGCTTTTAGATTTACGGATGGAGCTATCTAACTATTATAGTTCTGCTACTAAAAATTTTAGGCAATAAAAAGTATCTTCTTGATAAGATGTTAGGACACTATTACTACCTCTATAGCACACCACCATGTACTGAACATTGATAAAGAGGGTGGCAATTGAGGGTGACCTGATAAGAATATACAGATTTGAAATTTTTCATCCAGAAACATGTGCTGTCTGTTCCTTGATCCTGTTGAGAAGACACCACAAAGGACGGAGAGCAGCAACTTCTGTCTGTTATATAAACATTGAAGCGCAGACACCTGCCACTTGTGCAGAATTAGCATAATGCAAAGTTCCATTTCTGATGGTGATACTAACAAATATAAGGCAGGTGATCTTTATGTGAAAGTTATTTTTTGAAAATAATTTTTATGCATTTTTTGAGAAAAAATTCATTTAACATAGGCTAAAGTGAGACCTTACTTGTGCATTAGGTGTGACTAATGTACTTGTGGAAGCCAGAGTGCAAGAGATTTTTCTAAGCATCTGGAGTACGGCAGAGTAAGCCACTAGCCATCAAAAGAGACGGGGACCTAGAAAGCAGAGGCAGCGCTAGTAAGTGGCATTGTAATTTCCCTCAGGGACATCCCCCTCACCACCTGACCCACTCCACTTCACTTGATTTATAAATTTGAAGATGAGTGCTTAAAATGTGAACTTTAGATATTTTAAAAAGGGGAGGGGGACTGGGGAGATAGCTTAGCTGTCTAAACGCCTGCCTGACAGGTGCAAGGACCCAAATTCGACCCCTGGTACCACATGCCATGCCAGGCCCAGAACCTGGGTGCGTCGGCTCACTCCTGTAATCTAAGTGCTGGAGAAGCTGAGACAGGAGGACCACTATGAGTCTGAGCTGTGTAGTGAGAACCTGTACCCAATAAATGCAGAAAAAGTGTTTTTTTTTAGAAAAAGTTTTCAAAGAGAGTATCATGAAATCTCCACATCATATTAATAAACCAAGACTTGGGTGGTACAAATATGGCCATTTTTTGGGCCAGCCAGATAGCTTAGAGGACTAAAGCACCTGCTGAGGTAGACGCAGGAGCCGTGGGTTCAATCCCCTGCCTGTCATGCTGGCCTCACCTGGGGCATGCTGAGTCAGCGATTAAGACTGAGCATGGTGATGCGCTCCTGTAATCTCAGGGCCTGGGAGGCTGAAAACAGGAGAATCACTACAAGTCTAATCTGTGTAGTGAGACCCTATAAACCTTGTTCTAAATACATTTTTTTTAAAAGACGAAAAATATGACAATTTTTAAAATTTTATTCTAGGAAATAAACCTATACACCTACCATGAGATAGGCGTCCATGGGAGTCCTAGGAAAGCACTGTTGTCTAAGCAGCAGCCATTGCTTTCACGTGTGCTCTCCGTAGCTCTTCAGTGAAATGAAATGCCCGCTCCACCAAAGGGGGTGCTCTGGCAGTGCACGTGGAGCGCGAGAAAGCGGGGCTCTCAGACGTGCGCATTTTGCTTTACAGCTTTAAATAAATATTCACTTTTCAGATTTGAAATTATTGGTGCATTTAGTAAATTCAATCACAAATGAAAGTTGACGAATTTGCCTCGCATGGTAGCAGGTGCCTGTAATCCCAGCACTCAAAAGCCTGAGACCAGAGGACCGCCACGAGTTCAAGGCCAGCCTGCACTGAGTTCAAGGCTTCAAAAGCTTTCTGTTCTTTTAGATCACATATTTAACTTGTTTAGATGGCAGTGGGCTTCCCTGTCACTCTCCTGTTCTCTCTTGCCGTGAACCTTAGCAGCATCCTGTCCTAACACAGACATCACCGTGATCACAGCATGGTTGAAAGTTTCTGCAGCTCGAAAGCCGTGTACCTCCCTTTCAGGCTGAGTGTGCTGCAGGGTCCTCCCAGCCTCATGTGTTTCAAGCACAAAGCATTTGGAACTCAGTGAATGTATTTAGGGCCTCTTCCAAGGCAGAGAACAAATTGCTGTCTTTGCCTGAAGTGGCTGAAACAAATTTTCTTTCCATTATAGTGGAGGGAAATTGACAGGCAGTGATACATCTTTTATTTTGAAAGAATATCTGTTCATGCCCAAGATCATTGAAAGTCTAAATTAAGCTTCATTAGCACTCTTAATCCCTGCAACACTTACATTATACCACAAACATTAGTATATTTACCATTTGTTGGTCATCTGGTACAAGTGGCTGAATTAGATCCAAGTGATGGTCCTGAAGAGATGGTCCAGCTCAAATCGGACTACATTGCCACCGAGAGTGACAGTCAATGTAGACTTGAAGAGTATTAGGATTACATTTTGCTGACTGTCTAACACTGTTTTGAATGGGTTGTGGTTCTTTCTCAATGGGAAGGGAAAGATGAATGACTCTAGGCCACATTTCTGGGGCCACAACCCAAGCACTGCAGGACACACTTGGACTTCACTTTGGTTGGGTCTGTGTGGTACTGGGACCCCTTCCAGGACTCACCTCACTTGTAGGCATTGGAAGGGTAAAATAAATGGGGATGGATGAAGCTCCACTGGAGCTGAGCCATGCGGAGCTTCACCAGGAGTATTCTTTTCAGCCATTTCTCCTGGATGGGCTGATTTTAATTTGCACTCTTAGGGGTGTCCTGGGTTGATTTGGAGCTAATTTATCCTTCCTTAATGAAGCCCAGGAGCTAAAATTTTATATTAAGAGGTCAAGAAACATAGATGATCATTCTAAAGATAAATATACCTAGTCTAGTTATAGTCTTGGAGGCTAGAAACAAACAACTGGATGCAGGATGAGTCAGGCAAGAAGTTGTTACTCTGTGTGACTAGACTTGCTTCTCACTCTTCTGTTGTAGACAGAATAATGGCACCTCGTAGAAGTATGTGTCCTAATCCTCAGGGCTAGGGAGTATGTGATACTACATGGTGATAGGAGAGCTCAGCTGCACGGGGAATTGTGACCACTGACCCTGAGATTGAGAAATAATCTCACTTTACGTAGGGCAGAACAAATAACTTACATAAAATCCCTTAAAAGTACATGAGAGATGCATAGAACACCAGACAGGGAGATGCGATGCATTGTGCAGAGCATGTTACAGTACATTCATTCAAAAATTAAGCTGAGTATGGCTGGCGTTGAAGGGGATCAGGTGCCAGGGAAAGTCAGTGCATTTTTAGAAGATGAAAAATTCTAGGAAAAAGAATTTACCATAAAGCTTCCCAAAAGAAACTCAACAATGCTCATGACCTTGACTTCAGTCCAGTGAACCTTACTTCAAAATTTTGAACCTTAGAATTGTAAGTTGTTCTGTTTATAAACCACTAATTTATCAAAAACTTTACAGAAGCTATGGAGCACTACTACGGCCTGCAAAATGGGAACCTGAGGATATCACATTTCTTATAAAAGAAGGTCAATATCAGCATTTCATCCAACAGTCTTCAAAGTGTTTGAATATTTTCCCTTTCCTAATTTATGTGTTTTTAAAAGGCCAAATATCAATTCAGAAAACATGATGTGGATTATTGCTATATTTACTATCTTTGACACTATAGATTCTCTTTCTAAGGAGTTGGAGTCTTCTTTAGTCTTTGTTTCTTTAGTCTAAAAACTGACAAGATTTTTTTTTTAACTGGACAATTATCATGATTGTTTTGAGCATTGGAAGCTGAGTTTCACCTCCTGATCCTTGATTTCTTCCTATAAATACAGCATTAGCTGTTGACGGCCCTCACTACTGCCCTAAAGCAATTGACTTTTTCTCAAGCATTCCCACAGTTCTTTGTGGGCCAGACACCCAAGGGTGCCAATCAGGTGCTTCTACTCATTAAACTAGTTTATTCTCACTTCTTCTGGTGATCAGTCACTGCTCTTGGCCTCCACAGTTTTATAATCCGCTCTCTCCATTCCAGCAGATTCCAAGCCAGCCGCAGCATTTCACACTTGTCTTTCCTCAACAGAAGAGGAGCAATTAACAAGGCTGTCCGTGACCCCAGGACACCTCCCTGCTGCGGTTTTTAAAGTCATTTTGGCAATTGTGCTGTCTTTAGGCTCCTCCGCAGAGCAGCATTGAGTCATGAATTTTCTTCCTTGACTGCTTTGGTCAATTGTTTCTTTCTTTCTTTCTTTCTTTCTTTCTTTCTTTCTTTCTTTCTTTTTTTCTTTCTTCTTTTCTTTTCTTTTTTAAAAAAATGTATTTGTTTGTTTCAGGGTCTGACTATGCAGATTGGACTCGTAATGATCCTCCTGCTTTCAGCCTTCCCAGCACTGGGATTACAGGGGTGCATCACTATGCCTGTATTCTGTGATTACAGGGGTGCATCACTATGCCTGTATTCTGCAAGCTCAGCCTGCTCTGGAAGCGGGACTGACGCAGCATGTAGTGCCAGGGATCGAACTCTGGTCCCTGTGCTTGCCTTACCAGGTGCTTTAGTCTGCTGAACTATTTTGCCGGCCAATGTTTTCCTCCCTTGATTAGGGTAGCTTTGCCAAGTCCATGTCAGTCTGCATAGTGCCACACATCAGTGTCACCATGTGGTGGACACTGTCTCTAACCTCTTGGGTGCAGTCTAGTAATATATTTGCATTGACTTTGGGATAGATGTACATGCTCTAACTTACTAGGTTTAAGTTTTGTTTTTTTTTTTTTTTNTTTCTGGTACTGGGGATAAAACTCAGGTCTTTGAGCTTGCCAGGCAGGCGCTTATATGGCTGAGCTATATCCCCAGCCCCACAAGGTGTTATTTTTTTAAAAGTACCAAATGCTGAGGGGCTTATAAGCCACACGAGTTGTGTTTCTCTCAGATGTGGCACTGGGAAGCCTGCAGGTAGACTGTCAGCGTGGTCCGGTCCAAGGTGGTGGTGCTGCTCCTGCTTGCAAATTGCTTCTCTCTCATTTTCTCCTGTCACGGTGGAAAGAACAGTATGTACTTCTCTAGCTTTTTTAAACAGAGTGTGGGTCAGTTCTCAAAGGATCTTGTGACATTACTTCCAAAGGTCATAACTCCAGGAACTAGCACATTGGGAGTAGAGGTTTGAAATTTGATGTATTTATACATTGGAGTACTACTTAGCCAACAAGAAGAACAACCTTGAGAATTTTACAGGTAAAGGGATGCAAATGAGGCTTACTGATCAGTGAAATATATCAGACTCCATGTGTAAAACTCTATTGTCTCCCTGGTGTGAGAAGCTGAAGGAATAAATAAGGTATGAAGTGTACAATGGATGTTGTAAAATGCGAAGAAATTGTTTAATAGGAACAAGAAACTAAGACAAAGGGAAGGGAAAAGGAAAAAGAGAAAAAAGAAAAAATGCAAGTCAGCTATACCATTTGTTCATTGAACAGGAGAGCTTGTGCTAATATGGATTGGATAATTTTTATGCCCACAGTTTGTACGCTGAGTAAATTGAACATGACAACATGCAATGCATCAACTATTGGCACTCTTCTATTACTTTGCTACTAAATTCTGTTTTCTCTTTTATCCATTGAATACAATTTAAAAAATAAAACGGAATTCGGCTGAGTGGACACAAACGCCGGCCCATCACATTCTCCTCGACTGCACCGTGTTTCCTCGCTGTCTCGCTCTGGACATCTTGCAATCCAGGTGCACGCACGCCGTCAGCCCTGCTTGGCAGCGCCGGCCTGGCTCCGCGAGAGCGCGAGGCAGCGCCGTCCTCCTCGACGCTGTTGTGATCGCTTGAACTAATCAGTGTTCTGGGGAGCAGAAGACAGCAAGGCAAGGAGATGCGTAAGAGCTTGCAGTGCAGAGCGCTCTGCATATGTGCAGGCAGGAAAGGCGCCCTAAACATCTCTCGGAAGGATGAACCGTATTGCCAGCCCCACGGCGTATGCAAACCCTGGACGTTCAGTAATTGCCACGGCGCAGTCTATTCGTTGCCACCTCCTTTCCCAGAATCGTACTTGGCATTTAGGCCATCACATGTTCTTTTCTTTTCTTTTTCTGGTACCAAGAATTGAACTCAGGGCCTTGTGCTTGCCAGGCAGGCACTTGCGCTGCTGAGCCACCTCCCCGGCCCCAGGCTGTGACATTTTCACAGTCACCTGCTTGTTTTGATGTGGCAGTTACTGTGTCAGCTGTGCTAACTTCTGCTCAGCGGAAAGAGTGTGTGAAGACTCCTGCATGAGGTGCCTGTGAGCATCTCTAACTGCCACGTCGGGCTTTTAGTTTTGTTTCTCAGCACCTTTGCAGACCACTGATTCCTGTACCATACCAAGCGAAGCTTTAAATCATACAATTCAGTGATTTTTGGGAATAGTGATGTAATTGTGCATCCATCGCTACAGTAAATTTTAGAATATTTTCACTCACAGACCCCAAGTGAACCTTGACTCTCTTAGCCGTCACCCGCAGTCAGCCCCTGACTTTACTGGTTCACCTTTATGTCAGCGCACAGTGACAATACAGAGCAGCGATGCTCATTAATGCATTGGTGCGTGTCTGCAGTGCATTTTTTTTTCAAGATGTAATTTCCTCTTTTATTTTTGAGACAGGGTTTTGCTACACAGTTCAAATTCGTTTCCTGTCTCAGCCCCTCCAGCACGGGGACTGCAGGCATGCACCACCACTTCCAGTTTCAGGGCCAGCTCAGCGGGTACCAGGATCAAACTCAGGACCTTGTCAGGCAGACGATTAGACTGCTGCGCTACCTCCCCAACTCTTTAAGGTACCTCGATTATCCTGATGCCCCACCCGCTTTCCTCTTCCTCTCACATGTCTCTATTTCCAAAGTCCGCATTCTGGTATATTGTCGCATCTCTTTCATCTTGTTTTGTTCTTTTTATGTAAGGTTCCTCATGTAAGAGAAGCATGCAATATTTAATTTAACTTTATTTATTTATTTTTGGCAGAACTGGGGATTGAACTCAGGCCTTTGCGCTTGCCAGGGAAGCGCTTATTCCACTGAGCCATCTTGCTGGTCCAATATTTAATTTTATGATGTGGTTTCACTTACCATTTCTATCTGCCTTCCAATAACAATCCATTCTTCTTCAGTGCTGAGTAATAGCCCCTTGCATGTGCAGACCACTCTTTATCATCCACTGAGGGGCATCTAGGCTATTTCCCCAGTTTACTTAATGTAAAGCTTACTACTGCACACATGTCTTATCATGTATTGCTGCAATATTCTTCCTTTAGTCTGTTGGGAATCTGCCCAGAAGGAGTACAGCTATAACAAATATTTTTATTCTTAGTTTTTTGAAGAATTTCCATATTGATTTCCAAACTAGTCAGACTAGTTTATATTCCATGCAGCAGTGTTGAGGGTTCCCTTTTCCTTTATATCATTATATGTTTTACTTTTTAATGAGAGTTATTCTAACTGGGGTGAAGAGGAATTTCACCATAATTTTGATTTGCATTTACCTAATAAATGAAAATTGATCTTCTTTTCAGCTCTTTACTGGCTATTTGTACTTCTATTTATTTATTTATTTGATGCAAGGTCTCACTACACAGCTCAGACTTAGAGTGATCCTCCTGTCTCAGTCTCCTTAGCATTGGGATTACAGGCGTGTGCCACCACACCCGGACTTGGTGTCCAGCAGAGCGCCCCTGGGGTTCTGGGTCCAACAAGGCATGGAGTGCCAGGAATTGAACCCGGGTGCTCGTGCTTGCTAGCCAGACACTTAGACTGTCGAGCTATCTTTCAGCTTTGTACTTCTCTTAAGAGCTGTCTATTCAGGTGACTTGAGTTCCTGGCAGTTTGTTTGGGGGATTAATTTCTTGAGTCATTTACCTATTTTATATAACTCTCATAAAATTAGCTAGCAATATATTTTCCATTTTGTGGGTTGTCTTTTCTTTCTGTTGTTTCCTTTACTGTGCAGGAGATGTTTAATGTAACATAGTTCCGAGTGTTGATTCTTGATATCATTTCCTGTGATATTACTCACCCTGCTTTCCATTGTTTCCCTCCAGTGACTGGGCAGCGTCCGGCAGAGCCATTTAAGTGTTTAATCCTTACATTCATCATTTGCTCAATTGCTCCAACACCTACGACATCCCTCCTGCCAGGTGCTCTGTTCCACTTCTATCAGTGCAGTTTAACAACCGTGAAACGTCCTTTGCAGTGACGACCTGGGCTACACGTCATCATCTACCGTCAACCAGTATGGACATCCTCACTGGCAGCTTGCATGCAGATGTTCTGGTTTTAAAGCCATATTTTGTCCTGATTTTAAAGCCATAATGGTCTCCAGAAAACAGATTTCTGTGATCATTCTCTGTTGCATATTTAACAGCTTTTGCTTCCTGGGAAACAAATTTCTGGAATTGGCATTCAGGTTCATTTACTGTAGTGTTACACATAGTAATTTCTGTAAATCACAGAAGCATTAGAGCACCTGATGGGTTGAGAGAAAAGTTTGTGACACAAATATGCGGGGAACTTTAAATGCTAACGTGGAATTCGGGAGCTTTGATGTTACCTAAAGACTTCTGAAATGAATTTCCATGGCACACTCTTTGTGTACCAAATTAGGATTGGTGTGGGCAATTGTGGAGGTTTTCTAGCTAAGTGAAGCGTCAGACGTTTTGGGGATTGAGAATAACATCAGTTCTAGGATATCTGCAGCTACCAGTACTAACACATGAACAATGAATGATTTCATCTTGCACCAGGAGATATGGAATGTGTCCATAGTTCCCATTAAAGAATAAATGGTATTATGTTCTTGTTCCCACAAAGAGACAGTCTCATTTTTATTGTCTATGTGCTGTATTATTTATTTATGAGAGTGAATTGTGTTACTTGTTGATGCCTTCTGTCTGCGAAATCAAACTGAAGGATTTAAATGCATCATAAAAAGTCACCCACCATTTGACCTTGCTTCAAATTAGCCCTGCAAATTATTTGACTCTTTTAATAAGTATTATTCACCAGCCAAACTGGACTGTACCTAATTTCCCCAAAGTGACGTTGTCTGTATTCCAACTATCTTCCATGAATAAACTACTTTTAAATAT
The DNA here is from genome assembly GCA_002564305.1 of Octomys mimax. Classification (NCBI taxonomy): domain Eukaryota; kingdom Metazoa; phylum Chordata; class Mammalia; order Rodentia; family Octodontidae; genus Octomys; species Octomys mimax. Next base: position 1,805 of record NDGM011136666.1, on the reverse strand, counting down.
TTATATAGTTTGTGAAACCAATCTATAGCTCATAGCTTAGGTAGTGTATCATTTTTCTAAATAATAGGAACATGTATTATTAAAACATTGAGAGTCAATATCAAAGAATGAAATAAACCTGAGCAAGTTCAGTATATTTGAAATGAAAACAAAACAGATATTTTGGAGGTGCAATGTACTTTAGTGCCTAATTCCATCGTGTCAGAAAGGAAGTAATAGAATCAACTATGAAGAACACAGCTGGGCCTCCCTTTCTTGTCCCCTCCTGAGTCTGTGTGGTGGTTTGCGCAGGCTTGGGAACGTTAACAAGCTAACTGAATTGTATGAGTTCGTTATTCACAGGGTAATCATAGAGCTTGGATGCAGGCCTCTCAAGGGACAGCCATGTGCAATTACTGCTAGCTTGTTTCTCAGGCCACATGGAGGCTGATTAGGGGGAAACTGTGACAGTGCAGTGCTCGTGCTAGGTCTGACAGACAATGCAAGCATGCACAGGAGCAGTGGGCATCCCACCCTCCTCTTCCCCTTCAGCTTCCCTTTCTGCTGCCTACTAGCAAAGACCAACTATAGGTCAGCTGTAAACAGAGCTGCAAATGGCAGAGTCTTAGCTTCAGCATCATGAATCAGAATACAAAATAATAGATGTGGAGCAGAAAAAAAATTAGTTTGTAAATGGAGCAATATGGAATGAGAGGCCATACCTTATGTAAGGCATAATTTAAGAGTATACCATCATTAGCTTTGGCAGAGCATTAAACATAAAACTCACAAATTATCAAATTTACATTCTGTTATCAAGGGTATTCTTTTACATTTCACTTCACAGATGTATCTCTGGTAATCTTGAGGAGGAAATACTTAATTTCAGCTACAAATAAATAATTCTTGGAAGGTTAAATTATTTTAATGGTTTTACTTGCCTTGTAATAAATAGATTACTAATTGTTATACTTCTTATTTATATGACATTTGTAAAGCAAGGTTTTGAAGTTTTCCTATATATTTCTTAATACTACAAAAATAATTCAAATTATTAATGATACTTAAACTATGCAAAATATAATATTTTTACAAATATCCAAATTTTATCTAACAATATATTTGTTTATTTTCTCCATGAAAAAAGATTTTCATGGAGGAGCATTTTTAATGGAGTAAATTTTTGTGGAAAAATCAAGTCTCCCTGCACATTTTTAAACAGGGGAAATGAGAATGATGGAAAAATTTAAAGCTAAATACTCTACAGAAATAGCATTTTGTGAATGAATATTTCACAGCCATATACAATAATCAAATGTACTTCAAAAGCATAGCATATATTTACAGATTACAATTTCTGGAAAGGCGAATCAACATTCAGGGCCAGCCAGATAGTGTCTGCTTAGGCTGGTGTAGGGACCAGGGTTCATTACCCAGCATGCTGTGCTGGCCCTGCTCCGGGGGTGTGCTAAGATAGAGATTGGGACTGAGCTTGTAATCCCAGCACTTGGGAGGCTAAAAACAGAAAAATCACTATGAGTCCAATCTGTGTAGTGAGGCCCTTTAGACCCTGTACTAAACACACTAAAAAAAAGTAAAGATTAATCAACATTCTAACATTTTAGTATAGATTCTGAAGTCTCACTAAACCTGTACAAATGTATATGAAATTTAATAAGGAAAAGTAGAATGGTGCAATTATTCTTTGTAGCCTTAAGAAATATGTGGGAAAATGAATGAATGAGTGTAACACAAATTTTCTTTAATATTGTTATGGTTTGTGTCTAGTTGTCCCCCCAAAGCCTCATACAGTCATAGGGTGGGGA
>NDGM011136663.1:0-25016 GCA_002564305.1 Octomys mimax | reverse complement strand
GCCTGGCAAGTGCAAGGGCCTGAGTTCAATCCCCGGTTCCTCAAAAAAAAGAAAAAAAAAAAATCAAACTCTCTGATATCTATTTGGAACAACACATCAAGCAACTGATTTCTAAAGCTATGCAAATGCTACTTATAAAGTTATATGAGTACTTTGGCATTTTTCTATGATGTATATATACAAAAATGTATTATTTGCTTATCAGACATGATATTTGTAAATATTTCAGATTTTTGTTTTCATCGTCTTAAAATATTTGCAGTTGTAATGTCTGGAGATAGCTGGATTTTTTTTTCCTTTGTGAATAAACATTCCCCTTTTCTTATTTTTATCTTTAAAATTTTTAGTAATTGGGGCTGAGGAGATGACTCAGTACAATAAGTGCTTCCCTGGCAAGCATAAGTGTCTGCGTTCAATCCCTGGTTCTGCCAAAAAAATAAAAATAATAAAAATTTAAAAATTAAGTAATATATTTTCCTTACAATTCAGAAGTTTGATGATTCAAATTTTATGGCTTTCTTTTATTGCTTTACCATGAATTCAGTACAGTGAGTTAAGTCTACACTTGCAGATTAAAAAGATGTTTTCTTCTGGCATATCTTTGGTTTTGCTTCAGTTCCATACCTTTCAATTACTTATTCAGAAACACAATGTTACTGACTCTCATTTTAAGTCTAATTTTCTTTGTTCCACAGCATTTTTTGATATTTAATGATCACTTTTTCTTTACAAATAATTGAATCGGGCACTTCCAAAGCTTCCAAAACATAAGACAGGTGGATTGCCCATAGCTACTCTCTGATGAATCAATGACAACAAAAATCTCAGATTTATATCTAGAAGGGAAGACAAGATGCCCATATATTAATATGATTTCATTAGTGTCTAGTAGACATTCATTCATTCTACTGAGATCCCAGTTTTCCTTTATTTTTGGCCTGGTTCTGTAAAAGCTTGGGAACATAAAATACACAACAATCCAAAAGTCTCAGCATCTTCTCGATCTAGGACATCTCTAGCACGGTATTTGGAACTCTGCTGATGGAAAATGAAACAGACAACATGCAATAAACAAGTGATGCTCCTACTTCATAGATGCTGCCTATTTGCTTTTGAAAGATGGTATTTCCAAAGGCAAACACCATAGTAATTAGAAGGATGGAGGAGCCTGGGAATCAACACTTAATTGCCCCAAATATCAATGCAAGGGCATTTTCTTTGTTTGGTTCATTGAGTCTCTGCTTGTAGACCTGCAGGAAGAATAGGAGAAAACCACAGATAGCTTCCTGATCATACGAGGTATTTACTTTATTTTTTAATTTTATTTATTTTATTTATTTATTTATTTATTTATTTATGAAACCGGGGATTGAACTCAGGCCCTTGCGCTTGCCAGGCAAGTGCTTCTTCCACTGAGCCATCAACCCCTAGGTGTTTACTTTATCATAAGATGAAATTTGATGATGGCAAGAAAATTGGTCTGCTTTTGTCATGCAGAAGTTCTATCCAGATTCTAGGCTTACTTGTTTTGAGGCCTGATACTGTATTTTATCTTGTTAATGTTTTATTCAATACTTTGGGATATAACATGGCAGAGCTGCATCATATTAATTGTTACCCAAGATGTTTCCTCACTGTAAACAGAATTGTAAATCTGGTATATGATACTTAATAGCAGTAATTCTATCATTTGCCCATTCATATCCCTGTGAATTTCACAAAAAGCTCAAAGTTTTTGAAAAACACTTTTGTTTGGGTTGAGAATTTTGGTTTGGGTGAAAATTACACTAACTTCCTTTTTCCCCCTCTTTGTTTATTTGTATCAGAAAGTTGTTGATTTTAATAATGACTGTATCTAGTACAGCTATTCATTGCCTCTTCCTATTCATGTATTCTTTTTCCGCTTTAGACATCATATTGGTGATACTTATTTATCAAGCTGGATTAAACTGGATTACAACATTAATTTGTACCATTTATTAAACTGTTCTGATAAGCTCCACAATATAGTAGATACTTGCTATAACTTTACTCTTAGAATGTAGAAATATTTGTATGATCCTTATCTGTTCAGGGGGCCTAATTAAAATAGAATAGCATACATTTAAAATCTGGGTTGAAATCCTTCTACCCATTTCTTGGAAAGTAATAAAGCACAGAGGCAACATTTATGGGCATAAACTGGATCAGGCAAGCAACAGAGAAGATAAAATACTTATATAAAGAAAGAGCAGCCCCTGACCTGCACTACATTTAGCTTCTTTAGGTAATTACCCATCCAACCTGGCTCAGAGCCACATACAGATGTAAACTTTCCAGCTAGCATTCAGACTCACAAAAAATAGGGAATCATAAATCAAGTGTCAACCTCTTTTAGACTGTATACATTTAACCTCTAAAAGAATTCACCAAGGTAAACAGATTAAATTTGTTTCTGAAATATGAAGACATGGTGACTGTCTTTCACGTAAGAATTAACTACTATAGTTTAAAAGAAAAAACTGTCTAACTGAACTTGAAGCAATACCAACAATGAGGTGCTTGAAGAGGTACCAGATTGGCCCAGTTTCTGAGACACAGTATCATTCTGAAGTTTCAGATCATTTTTCTCCTGGCAGTGGCTGATGAGTGTATTCAATACAATATGTGGGAAAGTGAGTCAGATGGGTACAATTTCAGGAGAGAAATCCTAAGGACACAAACTTAACAAAACTTGTAGGAGGGTAGGGGTCATTACAGTGACCTCCTGCATTTGTTTTACATAACAGTAAGTCTGTTGTGATAGGTATATAGTTAATGAATTAGAAAAATTTTTGAAAGATTTAAATGTATATAGAGTACTATTGGCAATATTTGATATTGCAGTTTGTCACATAATTTAAGCTGAAAATTAGTGGCTTTTACAGAGTAACTCAGAAAAAATGCATCAAGAATGTATCAAATATGCTAAGAAACTTTTGGGTTTTTCTGTTTGTCTTTTGCTTTCATATAAACTGAAGCAAAGTATTGTTTACTATAACATTTCTTTTGTTAAGCTTATTACTAACCCAAATTCACTGTAAATTAAAACTCATATTCATTTTCTTCTACAAGTATCTCTTATCCTTCTAAAAACTCATACCCATAAAAACAAAACAGTGAATTAAAGCTGGGTGTGGTGATTTGAGAGTTAAATCAATTGTATGGGGACATTTAAACTATTGTATCTGCTGCCTAGAGGAACACAAGAATGGGATGTCCTAATTTGTTTGGGAAATGGTTTTCTTTTAAAATGATGAAGATTTTTTTTCCCATCAGTACTACCAATGTGATATTTATTATGTTTTAAATTCTACTGAAAGTGATCTCTAATAAACTAGAAAAATAATCTCAGGGCCTCCTCTAGGTTTATTCTTTTCCCCTCATTGTGATATTGAACATTAGACCATGTAGTTTCATTTTCTGAACTAGGAAACTGTTTTCCTATCTCAACTAGAGAAACAAATTACTAACACCATTGATTTCTTTGAGGATTATTTGTTCTTTCAATTTTTTTCACAAAGTTAAATTTCTTTCAAAAAATAACCACTCTTGTAAAATCCTGTCCTCATATGAAGCTAAATTTAAGGTTTTCAATGTAGTGATATTTTGAAGACAGAAGCTGTGTTTCTCACTCAAAGACATCGATACTATGACAAAATATTGAATGAATAGGCTATGCTATTCTTAAGAATCTGGTTTGTTTTACATAGTGAGATTCATAAGTCAAGCACTAGTTTGAGGTAAGATAAATTTGTTTAATCAATCATGACAACTCTCATAAAATCAGCATCCCTTTAGTATGTTCCTCTTAGTGGCAGTAGCTATTTTTAGGCAATTCTCTGATATATCTGAGGTGGCAATAGAGCACTTGGATCTATTTAGAGGAAAAACATTATATTCTAGATAAGATCTTGCCAAATCTTAGATCAATTACTCCATTAAACAGCCCACTCCCTATGTATTTATATATGTACATGTATCGGGATATGCATATTTGTGAATAATTTCAGAGAGGAAAAAAAGGAAGAAATTGAAAAATATCTCCTAGAGTTATTCCAGACTTTTTCCTAGGCATTAAAAAACCATTTAAAATAGTATTGAGAAACTGATGCTGCTTGGTTCAAAGTCTTCAATCTCAAAACCCTCAAAAAGATAAATATTAACTCTTTTTCTTAAACTGCGAGACCAAAATTTCTTTCAACAATCAGAGTAATCGTGTTCCTGGAATTATTTAAGCTAAATACTTCTTCAGAGCTAGAAAATGAAAGAGAATCCTGCTCACTTGTGTGTGGAAAAATAGTCCACACTGAAGTCTGGATGAACTAGGTAAAATAGGAACCCAAGAAGATAGCGAATGGGGGCGACCCAGGACACCAGGGTTTGCTCACTTGAAATGTGGGTTCCTTCCAACTTTGTGCTTGGCCCACGGCCTGGGGCTTCTATTCAGTACAACATTCAAATTCCTATAAAAACAGCTCACTCCAGTTCGGCACCTTAGTCCTCTGGGGTTTGAAAAAGCAAAAGCAAAGGGATGAATGTAGCTATGAACTCTGTTCATCTTCAAACTAATCATTCACTCCCCCTCCATCCCCGTCAGCCTCCTACACCCACCCCCGCACCCTTTGTCCACTTTTATGAATTAAAACATGCACACACACACTTGCACACACAGGGAATCCTGCCCATTAATTAAAGGACTTGTCAGCCCCAATCCTAGATTCTTACAGTGCAGGAAATGTCTCTCCTTTTAAGTGCAAAACCATAACATTACCATTTCCCCAAGTGCTCTCTGTTTTAGGCTGCTTTCCTAATTAGAGGGACGATAACAGCCCTGCTGATTGGCATTATAAAAGCACTAGTTTGGCTTCATCTGTCCCAGGTGTGCTGTGTAATTTTTTTCTTCTCACCGTTTCAGAGCACTACCTCTCTCCTTCATTGTTCCTTAAAGTTTTCATCTGAGGAATTAATACAGATAAAAAGACATTAGAAAAGAAGCGTCACTGCCAAAGCTCATCACTGAAACCTTTTATCAAAAGTACAAACTATACAAGTTAGAGGATTTTTTTTTTTCTTTACCCTTTTGTTTCTGAGGGTTAAGGGGGTGGGGGGGCGGTAGCGTGGAGAGGAGAGAGAAGAGGAGAGGCTGGGGGAAGAAACAGCTCTGTCAATGGACTGAATGCACCATTAAAACTGGCGTCACTACAAAGGTTAGAGCAGATCTAACTGTCAATACAGTGAGTGGAGTGGAGTCCGGTAAGGGGGAGCTTTGGTGAGAGAGAGATACTTTGATATTTTGGAATGTTAGAAGGGTGAATGTGAAAAATTGGAGGTTGGGGATCTAATTACCCAACCATAATTGGGGGCTAGGGAATAAGTTGCAGTCCTCTCAACTCACCGCAGATCAATTATGTTAAGAGAACATCTGTAAGTAGAACTTAATGAGGTCCATTAGAGCAACATGTACAGCCTCCTCTAACAGTACTTGTCAGCTTCTTGGATGAGCTGAAGGGAGCTGCTAACTAGGGACCTGGCGAGGTGTTTAAATACTGGAGGAGCAGCTCTGGCCCACTCAGGTTTTGTATGCAGTTCGGGAAGAAAGTGAGAAAGAGAGGAACACATAGCAAACCCAGAAGGCAGAAGCAGACAGAGGGTTCTTTCATTTGTGTTGCTGAATTTCGAAGAGTGATGGTGGGCGCGTGTGTGGTGGGGCATTATCGTCCTTCCCTTGACCAGGACCTTTGACTGCATCTGGACTGTAGGGTGTACTACCTTGGCCTTCCCCCCAGAACCTGTCTGCTGCCCTAAAAATAAAGACGGCAACTTGCAGAGACATCTTTGGGACGCCACAGAATTCATTACTGAACACCCGCACACAAAAGTATTCTGTGAGGTGTGTTTTAAAGAAAAAGACAGCTGAAAACTTGAAGACATATTTAGAAAGATACATATATATATACATACTGTTTTCTTGTGGGAGATCTCCTTTAAGCAGAGGTAAGTAGTATACATTGGATCACCCCTCAACAATCCCCTCCACCCCATTCTATCATCCCCCTCCCTCCTCCCCCTCATAAAGGTATGACAATCTGAGAACCTTGTAAAAGACATTCTGCCTTTCCTTTTTCTTGAGTAAGTGTGTAGGGGGGGTGGATGAAGTAAATTCTCTCATCAAATGTATGATAAGTTGAAGAGACAGAGTACAGGCAAAAGGCAGACTAAGAAGATCTGGCGTAAGATCTCTTTATGGCAATCCTTTTGCAAAGATTTCCGGAGGATCTGTAATTAAACTGGGTAGTTTACTCTCAGGAAATGAAGAAACTGCTTGCCTGGCTGGATCCAACCTTTAGCTTGGCTGAGTAAACAAAACCACAAATTCTTCTTTCACTTTTTCTCTGCCAGGAGGGGTAAGACTTTGGGGTTGTGGGGAGCCAGGAAAACAGGGGGTTCTCAGAGGGTTAATGGTGTTTTTCACAAAGTGTCAGCAGAAGATGATTAAATTCCACCTCTTGTTCACCAGCTCACTTTGTGTGCGCTTGTGTATTTCATTGTCGGCAGCCGCGGACGATCACATCTGTGCGGTACATTAAGTGGCAAAGCCCCTTCATCTGCACGGGGTTTTTCTGATGATTTTTTTTTCTGTGAATAATTCATATGATTATGAAGAGAAAAACTGCTATTTTCTACCCCTCTCTCTCTCTCTCTTCTGTAGCACAGATTAAAAAAAAATTTGCTGTAAATTGCGTGATTGGGGAGATAGCCTGCTTCCCAATAATTTAATTCATGACAAAACCTAATTACTGTCAGGTAATACCCTGTCAGCTTTAATGCATTTCATCAGTCATAATGAAAAGAAGAGCATTTTATGACCCATCTAATTATCATTACATTTTAGGGGAAAATGAATGGCATGGAGCTGAATGTTAACTATTCCATTTTATTCCTTTACACATGTGGTTTGGCATATTATTCACTAAGTTCCTGTCTCTCTCTCTCTCTCTCTCTCTCTCTCTCTCTCCCCTCCCCACCTCTTCCTCTCTCCTTCTTGCTCTCCCTCTTTGCTTCCCCTGATCCCCAATTTGCCAGTACAAATGTATGTGGAGGAAGTAAAACTTAGAGGAAAAGGAAGATTGAGGGGAAAAGGGGGTGGAATGCAATTAGAGCTCTGGATGTTTGTCCCTTCACAAAAAAAAAAAAAAAGAAAAAGAAAAAAGAAAAAGGTGACAAAGTGGTTAATGTCTTTGCAGGTTGGTGTTGATATCGGGAATCTCACTGCCACAGTCCAAATAGAGTACTAATTACTGCGAATGATGTCACCGTAGGCAGAGGAATAATCCCATCATTTAATTAGTTGAATGATTTAAACAAAGATTTGCATAGATGCACTAATCAGTTGCCATGAATTACAGAGCAGCGGTTGCCAGCGAGGGGTAACAGATCATACAGTTGGAGGAAAAAAAAAATCTCATCTCCTTGAACATAATTAATTTAATTGTCCTCATTAGCTGTACCATTTGTTTTGATTTTATTTCTCCCTTTCCCCACACATACTTCTCCCTCCCTCTTCTTCTCAGTGCATTGGCTGAGAGCACAGAAGACACACACACACACACACACACACACACACACACATACACACACACACACACACACACACACACACACTGGGGTGCTTTCAGAGTGGCTCCAGCAGAGAGGTGGGGTAGTTCAGCCTGAGCTGTGTGGATGGGTGAGGCGCATGTGCGCCTGTGTAGTTGGGCCAGAAAAGCCAAACTTAAGAAATCTGCTTATGTACAGAGCAAACCAACTGAAGGGGTTCTTACTAACCTGTCGTCTGTGAATTTCGTTATTTTTCAGGTTAGTTCTAAGTTTTCTTGCCTTTTAAAGGGAGAGGAAAGCAAGCCACATAGGATTTTAGCAGGGGCGGCCTTGAAAAGGGAGGGGGCAAAAAATAAGTTATTGATGCTAGACTGGTATTCTTTATGCAGATGAGCAAAATTAAAGTTAAATACTCACTAGGACTGCTTTGCTTATTATTTTTTTTTCTTTAAAAAGAATTAGATTAGAACTGATGATGTAGGGAAGAAAAAGTTTTTGTAGTTCAGCAACTGAGTCTCTCTTGCCTTTTAAAACATGACAGCCAGTGTCATTCAGATTTGCACTATTTTTAAGCTTGACCTTTGACAAGGCTTTGTAAAGCCTGGTGAGGGAGACTTTGAAGAGCTGGGCAAAGGGAGGATGACTGAAGTTTGAAAACTTACAAAACCAGTAAGATATGTTACAGCTACCAATGGCCTTTACAGATGCAAAGTGAAGAAGAGAGGAGGATAAGAAAAATGGGACCTCTTTCAAGAAAGAAAAATATCAGCGAAGGCCTTACATGACGATAGGATGGCAATGGTCAGAGAAAGTAGGGCTCTTTATCCCAATTAGCCCTGAAAATACAGTTTTCAGAGCTCTTGAGTGTTTTTTTGCTTAAGCATGTAAGTTTTAAATAGTGAGGAATCCAAGTAATCACAGGAAGTACGTTTCGGAGTGGAGGTAGGGGGCCAGCATTGGTTTATGGGGAACAAGTTCACAGTCTGGTTCTGGGCCATTAGAAAGGTGGAAGGGAAGTGCGAGTCCTCGCTGGACCTGCTCGTGTGACAAACTTAAGAGCAGACTTCAGAGCTCCTGAAGGGAAGACAGACACTGGGCGACTGCAGGGCCCCTCCCCACCCCCTAGGTTTCTTAAAAAGGAGGTGTGTGTGCTTTGGCCACTGAATCCTATAGCAGTTTGAGTCCCTTGCTTTTATTTTAATTTCTTTAATTGGTCGCTTCAGAAATGGCTTTAGAGAGCAATTTGCTTTAACTGTGGCCATCTATTCCAAAATGCCCCAATTATTTTAAGAACCCTACCCTTTTCTTCTTGGAGCTCTTTCGCAGGAGTTCATTTGGACGGGTCCAAGAGGTAGGGTCCTTCCCCAGTCGACTCCGTGCAGAGGTCGCATTTTGTGCCCGGGGGTCCTCCCCAGCGCCTGCGAGGAGCATATGTACGCGGTCGTGCTGACTGCACTCACAGGCTTGTAAATTTTCACCCTGGGAAATTAGCAACAAAGCCCGATCTGTCTCCTGGCTGCTTTGCACTTTCCTTCCGAGGGCGGCTGTACTAACTGAGCTGCAAAACAGGAACGCAAAAGCGAGCGAGGGAGCGACAGAGTGGTGGTGGTGGGGGGGGAGAGAGAGAGAGAGAGAGAGAGAGAGAGAGAGAGAGAGAGAGAGAGCGAGCTCAGGGTGGGGGCGAGAGGTAAATAGTCTTAAATCGGAAGGGAGCTGCTTCTCTGCGGTCTTGACAAGCGCTGCCTGGGCTCCGCCGGCTCAGTAATAACTGAGTGACCTTTTCTTCGGCTGTATTATGTCTGGCTGGGAAGGGATTGCGTTTTGCAGCTGAGAGCTGGGGCTTCCTCCAGCTTGGCTCCAAGCGCGCTGCTGGGGTTTAGTTGTCTGGAGCCTGGACGGAGGGAGACGGCTTCGGACTGCAGTTCCCCAAAAGGAGGACACCTGTGGCTCGGATGCGGTCAACACCATTACTTGGCGGATCCTGAAGGACCTCATTATTTTAAACTTAAAAAAATAGAGATTCGCTTCCCTCTCCTTCTTTTTTTTCAAACAATGCTTCTTTTTGACCTTTCCCAAGGAGAAGCGCTACAAAGCAGCCACTGCGCTCGCTGAACGGCCTCCCCCTGTATTGCTTAATTGAGAAGGTAAGTGTAGCAACTGTGTACACACGCGGCGGCTTATTTGTGTGTGTGTGTGTGTGTGTGTGTGTGTGGGCGCGCGCGTGCGTGTGCGGATGCGGGTAATTTTTTTTCCCCTTCCGAGCCTCTCTCCTAATGAGGCATAAACTGAAGCTGCAATCCAGCTCGGCGCTGCAACTTTCACTCGGGCTGCATCTCTGCTGAGACGGTTTTGTTTAAATCATGTGAGGCTTCATTATTTTTATGATGAGACATGAAAGAGACGCAGGCGGAAGATGTTAGTGGAAGCAGTGAGAGCGGTTGCAGCGCGGAACCTCTCAAGTAGGACTCGGTGGCTAATAGTCAAAGTTCACCGGGAACGGCAGCATTTCTGCACCCCTGACTCCCCGGGATAGAGGGGCAGGGAGAGTTTGCAAGTGGGAAACATGGGACGTGAAGTCGGTCTTAGGTGTTCCTCTGGACCCCCCATGCATACTCGCTCCAATCTCTGCCCCCACCCAAGAGTTGAGATTACCAGCTTCCGATTGTTGGGGACACTTCTGCCTCTTCCCTCTTCGGCCACAAGGACACAATGTGGTTCTGTTGTGGTGGAAAAGTGACTATGCTGGAGGGGGGCGGTGTGAAAGGGCCGGAGGAGAGCAGTTCCGTGGAAGGAGGCGCCCGCCCATGTGCTAATAGGTTGAGATTCAAACTGAGGCAGCGCATTGGTACAGGGGCTACTCAGACTGCTGTTATGAAATACGAGTCAGATTTATGATCTTTTTCATATTGAACATGATATGCTATGCTAACGCTGCATGTGACAGTTTAATCAAATCCATTTGTTACCAGGAAGCTAAAAAGGGCCGCTGGGATTTTAGGATTGCGGGCAGAGTTAGGGAAGCATGTGGCTTTGTCATTCGCCATCATTTTGCACACTGCCACGCTGTGAGGGGCTCCGTTTGTGCGCTCTGTCTTGTCCGACCGCCCTCATCCCTTCCCCCACCCCCTGCCTCCACCCCGACCCTCTCCCAAAGTGGCTTCACTGTAGTCGGTCCTCGGTGGTGTAGGCTGCGTATCAAGTCCACGCTTGAGCCGAATCGAGGAGACTCCGTTCTACTTCAACCTTTGGGCTTGGTGCTCAATGCGAAGCCGCTGCAACTCAGGCACGCCTAAGTCAACTCATGCAGAAAAGGGAGAAAAGTTTTGGTAAGGTTATGATCTATCATAGATGCGCTTTGCCGGCGCTCTGCACTGCTGGTTGCTCCAAAGCCTTCCTGCTCTTCGGCTGCTTTCTGTGCCTTTCTAAAAGATCCAAAATATTATTGTTATAACTGCTTTGAAAGACTGCTGCTTCAACCAATTAATCTTGCTAGGTGCAACAAATGCTGCTACATTCTTTGCGATCCACCCCTGTGTGGCTGGAAAGACACAACCACAAAAGGCTGGAGCATAAACTCCGCAAGGGGTTCTTTGTTAGAGTGTATGTATGTTTCTTATTTTTTTTTTTTTATTTTGCATGTGAGCTGCATCAAAATTGAACTCAGTCTTGCAAATCTCTTGTTGGCCTTTGCCAAGCACTAGCACTTTGCTGCCATGGTAACTGTAATTAAACTGATAAGAGTGGAAAAATGTCAGTATCTCTGAGCCTTGCAGCTGCATTGGAGAAAAAGGGAATCAAATTGGTTCCCAGCTCCATTGCTCAAAGGGGGGGGGCTACAGGCTGGGGAGGGGGGCTGGGAGTTGAGGGGGCAGAACAGAGTTAAGCAGCTTCTGTACCAGAGATCTGGGGACATCTATTTGCATTGTTGTCCCTTAGGGGGCTGCAGCCTATAGGGACGCTTTGGGCCAGTGCACAGAGAGAAACAAGCTTTTAGGCCCAATCCAGTTTTCCAATCCGGCTGCAGGGGGGTTGGGGCAGTAGGAGGAAGATGGGCAGGAGGAGAGAAAATCTTTTGTTTGGTACCTCTTGGCAATCGAATAGCTGTGTTGGCCAAATTCTTTTAATCTGTGCCACTGCTCCCAGCTGCAGACCTGCATTCCCGTTTTAGTATCTTTTGGAGGCACCCGTCTCTCCCAGAGTCTCCTTTATGTAGCCCTCTTTCTGTGCCTTCTCCCAAATTGTCCTCTGTGGATCTTTCCACAGGGACAAAATGTTTTCCATTCACTCTATGTAGTTTGTCCAAAAAATATAAAAGACTGTGGCGAGGCGCTGTAGATCTATGATTATTATTATTATTATTATTATTATTATTTCTAAAACCCCCTGTGTTGTGGAGTTGTGGTTACTTTGTTGTGTTAACTACTGAAGCTTCGACTGTGCGGATGAACAGCACAGAACAAGGGAACATAATGGAAGCAATCAACCGTTAGGCCGCCTCACAATGCAATCCAGGCAATTAAAAGCTCACCAGAGTTTAAATGAAATGGTTCCACTTATTTCTGCACACCACACTGCACAGGCTATTATTTATGTCTCTTTTTTTAATTATGATTTCCCTTAAACTGTCAAATAACTCAGAATGGCAGGGTCTCAGAGGCAATAAGAATTTCCCTCTGAACAATTTACATGCCAATCTAAAACTAGTTATGAGTCCTGGTGTGCCATAAGTAACTTGTGAAATGTTTCTCAGCCGCACAGACCTAACTCGCCCCAGACATGCTCTTCCGCAGGATCACGGGAGCCCACTGCCTGCTTTCAGACTTTCAGGTACAAGGCAGCATGGGGACTACAAAATAATTCTTTTTCTGCAACTGTTGACTTGTACAGCATTGCAAAGGTTCCATTTCCAAGAGACATGAGCTGATATTCTCTAAAAGAAGGCAGAGGGTGGAGAGTAAAATATTAAACTCCTTTCATATGCCCAAGGCCAAATAGAATGTAAGAGTTTCAAATATTAATTGGCCTCTGAGTGCTAAATTAAAATGTCAACACAACAAAAGCATCTTGTGACCACAAGCAGGGCAGTGTTACTTGTGCCAACTGTTAGTATCACCTGTTTTAGTTGCAAAGCATTTTGAAAAGATAGCTAACCTTTTACACTTGGTAATTGTAACACAACTATAGGGAATAGCTTAGCTATTTGCTTCACTGTACCTTAGCTGATAGTAAGAGGATTTTCTTAATAAGTTTCTATGATTTAAAAAATAATCTTATAAATTAGGTAATGAGAGTGGCTACTCTTAATATACCTCTAGGTGTTGTTATTAAGGAAATCCAGAATGCCACTTGGCAAATCAAACCTGCTTCCTCTTCCCTAGGTACATGGCTAAGAGTCACTTGGATCTATTGCACAGTATAATTTAAGGGATTCATTCCTTGTGGAACCCTGCTAGAAAAAGGATAACTAGTTCTGATCAAAGGAACTTCATTTGTTAGAAGTTCTAGAGAATGAGATTTAGCAGAGCTATCAAGGGTTATGATTAATCTACACTAGGCCCTTAGCTCCTTCAAAGAAAAGGAAGAGAAAGCAGGCTATAGGGATACCACCTGCTTTTCTGTATAAATCCAACTGCTTCTCTGCAGCCCTGACGACCCCAGCTACGCATACCATGCAGAAAGCACAGCCCCCTGCTTCCTTGCCTGCATTCTCTTCCCCAGACCTCTGCCAGACAAGTTATTTTCTAATGAAAGTTCAGCAACATAATATTAGTTTGTGCAACTCATATATTATTTGTAGCTTTAAAAGTTTTCAGCTACAGGGATGCCTGGTACCTGTTATTAGTTTTATTTTTGAAAAGAAGACTTTGAAGGTAATGGGGGTAAGGACTTCAGTGCAAAATATCAGAGGGAACAAGGAGTTAGCTGTTGTGGAGAAGAGAGATGTATAGACAAAGATAGCGTGGTGTTTCTTTCCTTGAGACACTTTCACTTGCAGGCATATTTGGTGGTTTATATTCTCTTACATCCAAGTTTAAAACTTTATGCATAGGAAAGGCAGCAATGAAGACCAGAGGGATCTCTGGATTGCAAGAAGGCCACTTGGCTCCAAATCCACACTTAAATATCCTTCAGCTTTGAAGCAGTGCCTTAACATCTCTGGGGCTCTGCAGTATAATTTGGAAAATGAGGGAATTTGAAATTGATGATGTCTGCAATATTTTATAGCACTTAAAATGACTTATTTTATAAAGATGAAGCTCTGAATATTTGGGGCAGCTTTTTTTTTTAAGCTGAGTGTTTGATGCTTAGAAAATAAGAAACTCAAACACAAATATCCATTGAAATAATTTCACTGAAGTTAAAAAACATAGAACCCAGCTAGACTCCATATTTATGACAGAGACACAGCACTTGAAATTATTATTTTCCCTATATCTAATACAGTATTCTATGCCTTCTGTACATATTCCTGTATAATTATATAATTTTATTTATATTGCACTAGCCTTCTATTATTTCACCTTTCCCCTGTAAAATAATAAGTGCATGCTTATAGCAATAAATTATATAATCCTATTTCCTGTTTTATAGGAAACTTTAGTTTCCTATAAAAGCTTACAGTTATATAGTTAAGTATTGGGCCCTTAATAAAGGCACTAAATGATTGTGAGTATGAATATATTTTTGTTATTTAAATAAGGAATACTTTGAACTATGTAAGACACATAAAGAAGTCTTTGAATGCAAACAGGCAAGATACAATTCCTAAGCTTTTGGGTGGCTCTGGTGTGTATGTAATTATAGACATCTGCACTGCTAAGTGAAGTTCATGTAATCCCAGATAGAATGTACTTTTCCTCTTCCATCCAGCACATATGAAGTAAAAATTTTAAACAGTTAAGCAAAACTTTGACTCCTTTAGTCTCTGTATGATTACTTTGTTAAATAGCTTTCTTTTCAGATTGTTAGCGATGTATTCATTTTTCTTCCTAAAGGAATTGCTGCATGTAAAGAGCAGGGACACTACAAAACGATTGCATGCTATTTCACTTTACATGTAGAATGTCATTGTGCCATATACAACATGAAGTCCTCATTATTGCCACTTCGTATGTATGACTGTACCAATGATTTAGTAGGGATTCGGTAGTTTGAGATATTTTGCTTTCAAAATTTACTTTGATTTCATTTCATTACATCTATCCTTCTGAAAGAAAATCCAGTGCTTCTAGGAAAAGGCACTATTAAATATTTAACTAGTGTTAGGTCTTTTGACATCTTTTCATTCTGTCTCCTGGTCTCAGCTCTCTTATTCTGTTTTTGTCCTCCTTCAGGTATACAAATGCTCTCAGTCCAGCCAGACACCAAGCCGAAAGGTTGTGCTGGCTGCAACCGAAAGATCAAGGACCGCTATCTTCTAAAGGCACTGGACAAATATTGGCATGAAGACTGCCTGAAGTGTGCCTGCTGTGACTGTCGTTTGGGAGAGGTGGGCTCCACCCTGTACACTAAAGCTAATCTTATCCTTTGTCGCAGAGACTATCTCAGGTAGGCATTCTCCTTGCACACCAGTGATGACTGGATGCCTTTTAAAATTCACTTGTAAGTGCATTTCTTCTTGCCTGTTTATTTTCTTACTGCCAGCTTATGTCCCCGAAAGAGGTTGTCCTGTCTGCCTTCAACATGTTGCCCTTATGTGTCTTACCCGAATTGCTCCTTCAGCAATACTCAGCAAAATTATTGCCTCGATTGTTTGGATTTAACTTGCATGCAAACTCATACTCAACAGTCACTTCTTTTACCACTTAGATCGAAACTGCCAGTGTGTGGTGTAAATCAGTATCTCCGTTTCTGTTCGTTTTTCATTAGAGTATTAGAGGTAAGGCAGAGTGTGTCACAAAGAAATGGCTAAACCTTTTAAATGTTTTTGCAAAGCTCTACTTTAGTTGGGCCTTACATCCTCCTCAAGTTATTCAGCTATCCTTTCTGATTGAGGTCTGTTAGAGGAGGCCAGTTTCAAATTCCAAACTGGTATTTATTAATATAATTTACTGTGTGGTTTTGAAAACTTTCCCCAAGTATTAGTATGTCTTTCCCTGTGATATGAGAAACAGTCATTGTGAAGAGTTGGTGTAACATGGAGAAGCCGCACATGACTCAGTAGATAATAGCAGAATGAAGTGCTCTACCTTTATAGAGCAATGATAGCTCCACTCCACACTGCAAACCTCTGGACAGTCTCAAGACAGTGCAGGCCTATGGCAATAAAGCCACAAAGTCACCCAAACTTGTTTCCCAGCATTTTCAACATAGAGCTTCTACTAAAGGGAAATTATTTTGCTTCTCTGAGAACTTTGTGACTTGATTCAGATGCAAATTACTTATATTAATAAAGTAGGATCTATCAAATTAGAGAAATGATATATGGCATCATTTGCGGTTTCATATTTGATACAATTAATCATTTTTCTTGTCTGCCATTAAGCTATTTATTTTGAATTTTTCCCCTTATGACACAAAATTTATCAATCAGCTGTTATTCCTTAACCATCTTAGTCATTCTGGGAGGTGTTTTCTAGGGAGCCGTCTAAGTCTATAATTCAGTTATTTAAAGTCAGATTTGATCTTTATATATAAAATACATCTTTTGATTAATGGTAGTTACAAGAGGGTGAATCCAGTAGTTTATCAGCTCCTACTTTTCCCCTCTTAGAGCTGCCTGGTGTGACAGCCTCCTGAATAATTATGGCCACTTGTTACTACTTCTCTGTCTTCTAAGTGAGAAAAATGCACAGAGGGTGCCAACAATGAGAAGAAACCCTTACCAGCCAGGGCGCCCTCATGATGGCGGCACTACTAATCAATCAGAGTTAACTCTGAAGGTGGATTCTTTCAGAACTCTAAGTCTTTGAACTTTTCTCTTTGAAATAAAAACTTTTCCTCTGCTGCTGGTGAATTGGAGCCTCATTTCCACATAAAGCATTTGTATTTGTGTTTCATACCCTAACACCTCTGTCTGGTATAGCTGTATGATTGCTAGGCAATAGTCACAGCTTCTTGACCCCTTTTGACTTGTACATTTGCTAACAATTTAAGTGTGTTAACTCGTTGCAATCCCAAACAAAGTGTTGATGCAGTCGGAGTAAGGTTAAGATAGTTTAATGAACAACAACAACAACAACAAAATACTAAGTAAGTTTTAGAAGGAATTGCTTGAAATATATGGAGTTTTAAAATCATAGATATAAATTTGCTACTAAAGGACTGTTGCCTGGAAGACCCAGGTTTATGGTTGTTAATAAAGCCATGTGCAGAACATAGTAATCTAAGGTTTCTTTTAGTCTTCCTGAGGATAGTAAAAATATGAAATGAAACTGGTATTTGATAGTCTCAAGTATGTTGTTGAAGGGAATTAATCAGGCTACTTTTCATTTCAGAAATCCTTATCTCTGTTAGAAATCCCTATTTCTGTTAGAAATCCTTATCTAACAGAATGGGTGTCACCTTTGTGGTGTGGCTTTTAGTTCATTTCTGCCAGGTTCCAACTTTTAATGCCAGCTTAGTACAAATATGTTATACTTTTTTCAAATATAAACCCTGGTCCTGATTGCTCGTACATTCATTTCTCAGAGTACGGTTTCCTCTTAAATTGGTCGTTACCCCATGAATGGCTAGTTGTTATGTTAACAGCCGAAGGTTGTTAACATTTCAAGCTAAGTTATTAACAGCCAGCTTCGCCCTTATTCAGAACTGAAGGTTTGCTGTAGATGATGCGGTACCTCTCGCAACTTCAGCAACATTCAAACTTGGTAGAAGTAAGATAGAGAATTTGCTGCGTGTATTAAACATGGTGTGTTATGTGCCACTGATTATGCCACCAGTGTGGTGTTTAGGTTGATGTGGAAGGCATATGTCGGGAGGAATTTGTATAGATATTTACATATGTCTCTCACAAATTAAAACAATCTAATTCTATAGGTTAAATCAACAAGTAGAATCAAATTTATTTTCAAAACAATTTCTTTGATTACATATAGTCACTTTAAAATGCTTATTAAATGTTCACTGTCTGATAGGTATATTTTAAGCAATGGATGAAATTAAGAAAAATAAAAGCAACATGGCTGTGTAATGGTGTCTAAGAAACTCCAGTCACTGCTAATTGTCACACTTACTTTGTTCTGAAAAATATGAATGAAATAGTTAATGTGTAATGGAGATCTTTAAAATTAAGGTTTTGTGGCTACTAATTTTTTAATTTAATTTCATAAAATCAGTAATATGTTCGGTGCACAAGTAGTATCGTGTAGCTACTTTCTTGGGTTTCAAAATAATTTTTCTCCTTTCTCTCAAGTTTAGCATATTTTCTTTCAGTCAAAGTTTAACTGTTGAAATTCTAGAAAAAGAGTTGTTTTTGTTTTGGGTCCTTGAATATTATCTAATTGCTTTGAGACACTAAACAGGACATATATAAGTTCTAGATTTGTATTTAGTTGCTGGAATGACTAAATGACTAAAAAAATGGAAAATAGTAAAGAAACAGTTGGCCATACTAATAAATTACTGGTGATTAGCATTATCTCAGGCTAGATAACTTTTATGAAGAAAGAACAGTAAAATATTTTTGCCAATGGTATTCAACTTCTCAAAAAACTTTTCTCTCCAAGAAATAAGACAAAAACACTGCAGATTTAATTGTAAGAAGTGAATCTTGATGTTCCGGACTTTTCTTTTCATTATTTTGAATAGTGATAATAACATTTTTATAAGTTCTTTGAATAATGATGTGAGGTATTACATTGTTTGAAAATAAAATAATTTAGATTATAAGATATTTTCTTAAAGACTGCAGAAACCATGATTTTGGTAATTTTTTAAAAAAATGTTTTGCCCTTTGTGGCATAATTAGCTACATCTTTAAAAAGGAAAAGAAAAAATATTCTTCAATTTGTACACAACTCTTCTGGTATATTTTTATATTTTAATATAGAATGGAAAATGTTCATATCTGATTTGACAAAATTTACCCATTTGTCAGACTCTTTTCTTCTCTTAGAAATTCATTAGATAGAGGAAGAGAAGGATTGACTTTTTAAAACTTGTACCATGCTTTCTGACTGAAATGCTGAAGTCGATCTGTCCATCAATATCTGTATGTCAAGACCCAGAACTGTATCTGTTAAAAACATGTCTACTGTATTTACAGCTGTGTTAATCTTTTAAAGGCAACTTCATGACAAATTAGACAGAAAGCATCTTTGTACCTTAAATCAGAAGTTAAAATTGATAGTATGTAAAGCAAATGAACAATTATTGAATACAGATTACAAAGCTTAGTAATAATATTTAGAAGGCTTTAGTCACTGCCATCATCTTCATTTTAGAAAATAAGAATAAATTAATATGTGTATGTCTGAAGTTTTAGGATTAAGAATTTTTTGGTGAGTATTAAAGAACTGGAACTAAGAAAAATAACGAAAATACTTTCTTTTTCAGCATAGACACTATAAAAAATATCAGAATTTAATATTCAGACTTTTGAGCAGGTTTCTTTATTTTTTTTAAACCTGTAGCTTCCGTTGGTACATTTCAAGCATGAGGTCAATCAGGCTGTATCTTGTACCCCTGAAAACACTGTCTTCCCAAAGAGTTTACTCAAAGCTGCTTTCCTTGCTATAGTCCGTGAAAGAGGCTAATAGCTTTTCCTATATGAGAAGCTGTAAAATGTCTTATATCAAATTTAATGCAGTTTGCTATTTTTATATGTGAGCATGATTTGTTTAAAATGAAACTACTAGAAAAGAATGATGCTTCATGCTCCACCATACTTGCCAATTAACTAAAGTGATTTGAAGCTGGCTGTGCTGACTACAAATTTTATATGCTTTAATGTAATAATATAATAACTCTAAAAGAGAAGATGAAAATAAAAATTCTGTGTGAAGCATAAATCTTGCTGCAACTTTATTTCGTACTGATCAAACAAAACTGCTTCTAAATTTTTATGTAAGATTAAATTTATATTAGTGTATAATTATAGCCTTAAATGTTAATATGAATATGGTTGTTGATGTTGTTTGATCTGACATTTGAGAGCACAGTTTCTTCTTTAGTGTAAAGTATTTGTTCTTATTTTCTTCATTGTCATCTTTTAGCATTGGAAGCAGTTTCTCTAAAAAGCAGTGCATTATTACTTGAAAACTCGCTTTTTATTATTTTACATTTTGAAACTTAATCTTTTATAAATTTCCTTATAAATACGCTTTCCTGTAAAGCTTTAATTGAGCTTTTAAACACTTTATTTTAATAATAATAACTTTATCATGTTCAAATGTCTCAGTTAACCTTCATATTATGAAATATTTTGACATCTGAGATATTGGGTACCATAATCTCATGAAAAATACTCTCATACTCTTTGCAAATTATCTTACCTAATTTGTAGTTTTAAAAAGGTTATAATTTTGCATTTTTTTCTTTTACTGTAGGAAAGTATTGCTGAATACTGGTTCAGATATTTCACATGATTATACATTCATGAAAGAGTGCAAAACAGGAATTATTATTATGTTCTACACAATATTTTAGAAAACTACATCTCTTTCTGCAGAAGAAAAAAAAATGGATGGCCTTTTCACCCTAGAATCCCTGAGTGACAATCACCCTGCAACAATTTCTGTTCAAAAGATTTAATCCATATGTGCAATTTCTTTTCATTTGTAAAATTTATCTCCAATATCTACCTATCATTAATTCTATGATACACTGATTTTCAGTGAATGAGTAATGGCATATTTTATAAAATTCATTATGATGTTTGGGGTTTTTTAAGCTTTTTTTTTTTTTTATAAACTTGAGATGTCTTCAAGGAAACTACAACCTCAAGAATATTTTTTAAAACATCAAACTGTTTTAGTATCTATATATTTTTCTCTTCTAATGTCTTTTTATAATGCATGGAATACTCCAGTAAAGATAGTTTTTAAACATAAGATAGATAAGTTAGACATACCTGAGTTAGCAAAAAATAAAAAATAAAAATTCTGTTTCTACAAGTATATTTCGGATTACTGCATCTGGAAGAACTACATTTGAGAATTGCTAAAATTGCTTATTTTGCACTTTATAAATACATAGAATGCTGGGAAAGAATCTCTATTTTTGGTTGCTCTTAGAATATATCAAAGTAAGCCAGCACTTCATTTATAAACTCACCATTAATGTCCATTAAGTGACTAATACTAAATTTTAATGCTGTGTTTTGACTGCATAAACATAATTTATTAAAGAATCACATTTTAAAAATATGCTGAAAGTAGTAATTTTCTAATGGTTTTGATAAATATATACATTGTAGAAATATAACATATGGTTCAGTTTTTGGCTTCATATAGAAATTATATATCATAAAGGAAGGATTGTACCAATGTAAATGAACTTTGTACTGTACTATAAACATTAAGTTGTTATTTTGCTTAAAAACACTCATCCATTCCCTATGAGAATATCTTTTTCTAGTAATAATAATTTAGTGCAGATCCATCACATCATCCAAAATATTAGCTAATGGCTCACTTCTTCCCTATAAATATTGAAATATACAATTATAGATAGGATCTTTAAAAGAAGCAAAGTAAAAATGAGAACAGTAGTACTTTTTTCAGTTGGTCAAATTATTTATAATATCTATCTCATTAGCCATATTTCTTTCAAAAACCACTTTTCTATTTTATTTTTCAGTTTCGTAGCTTAGTAAGCTTTGAAACCTATAAAATTCAGATACTCGGTGCCATCTAATCCCTTAGTATTATAAATTGTAGCAGTAATCTATTGTTACGGACTTCCCCCCATGCTATGATAAAAAAATTATAAAAATTAGATGCTATCTAAATTTATTTCCATTTTACTTCTCTCATCTACCTCTGTTTTTTGTCTGCTTCTACAAGTTCAGTATGTCTGCTCTATTCTCATTTCTGCTACTGAAGTACATACTCTTTTGTTTTGATTGTTAACTATACACTTCCCTTCTTAAGATTTTTATATAAAATTTCTTTTGAAATGGAACTTTCCTCCACGAACGAAGAAATGTGCCATTTGGATTTTTACCTCATGTAAAAGAAGTTCTATCGCTCAACTCTTTTGTAGCCTTTATTTTAGGTATCAGTGTACTACCTCTTTCTAATGGGATTAGGATGTACACTTTCAAAATTTTGTTAATCGTACTGAATATCGAACCCAAGCCTTTTCCACTGAGCTACAACCGTAATGTTTTCGTCTGTTGGTTGGTTGGCTTTGTACTTTCTATTCTGAGATACAGTCCTCTATGAATCTCTACATTACCCAGATTTGACTCCACTTTCCTTCCTGGCCTCCCAGAATACCGGGTTTACCGATGAGCACCGCAATGCCAGACTTTTTAGTATATTGATACAAATACACTTACAAATATATGTATTCTATTCTAAGGCTGTCTACATCACTCACTTGTGCATTTTGTGCCCCTTTTGATAACCTGTGCCCAGATTGACTTTTTAAACACTACCCAAATCTCTTCTTTCCCCAATGAGACATTCATTCTTCAATCCCCTGAAACGAGGCTTCCATTCCCAGGCCTCCAGCAGCCTTGTCACTCAAACGTCATCATGACCTTTCTATCGCTAAGTTCAGTATTTTTTGATTTGTTCTCTTTCTTTAAAAAAAAAATGTTTTGTTTATTAGTACATAATGTTTGAAATCCTTTTGGGAAGGTGGTATCTGTGCATAACACTCTTGATTCCTTTTTAAAAGCCTTGCCTTTCACTCCATCCCTTCCACCCACCTCTAGATGTGTTATGTTTGTGTACCGACTCCCCACAAGAAATGTGGACATCATGTGCCACAGACATACACAAAAATTTTCCATAGCCCTTCTCATCTCAACAATATCTTTATAGTTCTAGAAGGTTCCATCTGACTCCTTTCTTCGCTGTATTCTTTTGCTCCATAATGTTGATTCTTAATGATGTAAAAATGTCTGGCTGTGGGCTTTACAAGTTTAAAATAAAATCACACTTGAGATAAATAATCATCATGGAATGATCAGATCCCTGATTTGAAGTTGGAAAATTAACATTAAGCTTCATGTATTAAGTTAGACTCTAATCAGCATGTATTGTTATGATTCAATTTAATATTAAAAACTCTTCAACTGGGCTACTGGGAAAATAAAAGACTCTTAGGAATTCAAAGATTATTTGCAGAGGAGTACACAAAGCCACATTTAAGTAAAATTGTTATTACTAATGCAGTAAAGCATTGCTCACATTAAATCTATCCTATTAATAAGAACAGAAAATCAGTTTTAGCAAACATAAATATCAAATGTGACAAGGACAAGTCAGGAGGCATGGAGCTTCATAAAATGTGCTAATGCTAGCATCTACAAGTAATCTAAATACAAAAGAGAAAAACGCAATCCCCATTGTGTTAATACCATGGGATGCCACCTCGCAATAAATACCTGGTAATCTGAACAACTAATTTGAAGACAGCGATATGTACTATAACAACCACTGTTGAATTCTTACCATTTTGCTGGGTGAAATTCTGTATAATTTCTGATGGTTTTTAAATAATATTCTTATGCCCTTAGGGAAAAAAAACAAATACGAGAAGGGGGAATCTAATTTCAGGTATCAGTAGTTTATTGCTACTTTCTAAAACTTTTAGAACAATGTTATATTTTGTTAAAACTGTTCTAACAGAAATGTATGTTTAGCTATTTTGGAGTTTTAGTTTTTGGAGGGTTTTTTTGTTTGTTTTTCGTTTTGGGGTTTGGTTTTTTTTTTTTGCTTTTTTTGTTGTTGTTGCTTTGTTTGTTCAGGACTTGGATAGCTGGACATGGTGGTGCACACCTACAATGCCAGCTACTCTGGAGGCTGAGGCAGGAACATCACAAAGTCAAGGCCAAACTGGGCAACTTAATGAAAATGCGTTTCAAAATAAAAATAAAAAAGAAATGTTCTGGGGTCAGTCCCCAGAACAACAGGAGGAAAAAAAAAAAAGATTTTGAAATACTGCTCATTCAAATCTAAAATTTATGTCTGTCAACTCCTTGTAGTAATGCATTCTAGCCTTTTCATCATTTAAAGAAAATTAAGTAATACAAGTAATTTTTTAGTATATTGATACAAATATACTTACAAATAAATGTATTCTAGTCTTTGACTCTCTGCATCGCTCACTAATTACTACTCCTTGTAGTAATACATTCTAGCCTTTTCATCATTTAAAGAAAATTAAGTAATACAAGTGGATTATTGTCTGTCTCTCTACTTGGGCAGGTGAAAATGCAGGAAGTAACTAGAAAAGAACATCACAGCTTCTAGGACTGCATAGAAGTATTGCTATCTATAGGCAAGTTTACCTGAATTTTACAGGCAGGAAGTTCGACTGCATTTTGGACATGATTTTAAAGCTTGTGAGGGATGCATACAAATATTCTACTGAGGATCATTTGCACTTTCAGAAATACAATTAATGCTATCGAACTGACCTTAAATTTATAAGTGAATATTTTCTGTATCTGTTTATGTATTAAGAAAAAAAATTAGATTCTGAGCTGGAAGAGTCCTTTCTCTGGCTGAGGAGGTAGAACTGGGTTTGGATGAGAATGATGGCGTGCTTTGCCGTCCATTTAACAGTTTAACAGCAACATATTCAGTCAATAATAAACAATTTGAATGCCGATATTTCATTTCTATGAATGCTAGATATATAATCTTCCTAATTTATTCCTGTAAGAATCATAAAATATATATTTATTAGTATTTTGCTCTCTAAAGAGCACAGCATTCAATCTGGAAAGTTGCAGAATTTAAGGGCAAGTTGTATTTAAAATTTTCTACAGCTGGTAAACATAGTCTCTCTCTCTTTCTCTCTCTCTCTCTCTCTCTCTCAGAACCAGGGATTGAACTCAGGCCCTTGCGCTTGCCAGGCAAGCGCTTAGCCAGGCAAGCGCTTATTCTACTGAGCTATATCCCCGGCCATAGTCTCTATTCTTCTTAAATAATTAAAATATATGGAATTTTACTGTATAATCTATGAAATCAAGACAGAGACTGATAAAAAGCATAACCAGGTGAGATTAGATAATCTTCTGAAGAAGACAGCTGATAAATACTAAGTGAAAATTAAACCACATAAAAACTCTTTTGTAAACCAGTAGTCTTGCAAAAGTTGAGTTTTTTAAAATTAATTTTATTGAGAAACAAATAGCAATGAGATAGTTTCAAAACTGATTAGTATGACAGTTTCAATGATTAACACATTACATATTGTTATCTTCATAGTGCTTGTTCATAGTATAAGATGCAGACATGATATCCTGTCCAAACACTATTAGTACAAATCTTTCTTCT
>NDGM011136658.1:0-11710 GCA_002564305.1 Octomys mimax | reverse complement strand
ACCACTGAACTATCTCCCTAATCCCTAACATCTTTTTCTTATGTAAAATAAGACAAATGGAATTGTTCTTAGCAAGATGCAGAGAATATAAGGCTTTCTTATGTTGGTAATGGGTATCCACCAGAAATCTCCAGTGACATTATATTCATGGTAAAATATTAGATCCATTTTGTCAAAAGCAGGTAAATGAGAAAGGCATCAGTTCTCACAGCTCCATGTAATGGAAACTAAAATTCACATTGATTCTTGTCATAGAACTGAGATTAGAAAAGAAATAAAAATGATTACAAAGGAAAAGACACTGCCATTATCCTTGAAGATAACATGCAAAAAAAATATCTCATGAGATGCAAGACCATCTGTACTGCAAAAAATAGTAAAGATTTTAGGAAACCAGCCTATTAATGACTTTAAAATATTTAGCAATATTCTTTTTTCTGACCCATACCAACACAAGACATTTTGAAAAGAGAGTTCCTAATTCTTAGTGGTCACAAAAAGTATAAAATATCTTTTGGATTAAACAAAACAGGACATAAAGGAGAACCATACAAAGAAAATGATTAAACTGTTCTAAATACATTAAATTTGGCTTGATTGCAAAAAGATGCTCATGGGTGGAAAATGTCTCCAGATTAATTTAGGAATATGATGCAAGTCCAATAAGATTTTAAAACTAAACTTGACAATCCAGTTAAGTTTATCGGAAGAGAAAATGCGTGTAAATAATAAAGACATTTTGAAAAAGAAAAAAAAAAAAGAATAAGATCACTAAAAAAGCCCCAATCACAAGATTCAGACATAATTCTAAAAGCATCAAAACTACAGAAATAATTTTATTTTTTAAATTTATTTTTTTTTTCCAGTACCAGGGATTGAACTCAGGACCCTGCGCTTGTCAGGCAAGCACTTATTCTACTGAGCCATCTCCCTGGCTCCCACAGAAATAATTTTAAACAACAAGAATTCAAGAATTCTTTCCATGAATTTTTTGAGGACTCTGCTAGAAATAAGCTGAGGAAACTTTAGATATTTAGTATCAATATATTTAATTGAAAATCTAACATTAAAACTAAGCTAGAGACATTGAGAAGAATTACAGTTAGAAGAACGTGTAATGTAGCAACACTGCTATGTGTTATATATTCTAATACAGTAAAAGCGACAACTAAAGATAAGAGAAATAGAAAAGCTCAACTGGTATTTAGGCAAGAAAGTAAGTTAAAAGATTTCAGTACAGATGGCTAATAGAGATTCTAAATTAAAAATAAGAAAGGGCATTAAAACACAAGCATAAAAATAAACAGATTTGGATATTTTGTTATTATTTATTATGCACATTTATATTTGAAGTTGTAAATGTGAACACATTTCAATTTTTGGGCACACAGCTATAACAATTCTGGATCACATGAGATTATTATACCTGCATTGATACAATACTCCTTTAGCTTTCACTTGCCTCAAACTCAGCCGGTGTTTGAGAGTTTATAGTCTCCTCAGCTTTCTTGAGCATGTACACAGCCTCATTAAATGATTCCAAGAAATACACCAGAACTTTTCAAACTCTCTATTGATACCATGTTTCTCAAATTTCCTTTTACATTTATTGGTTAACTTACAGTTTACCTCAATAGTTACCCATTGCCTGCAGCAGCCTTGCCTGGTTGTTTTGAAAAGCTATCTTAGGTACAAGGGTTATCACAATGAGCAGGGTCTGATCTGACTCAAATCAATGAAGTTTTACAAGTGGCTGTGTACAACCAGATAGGTCAAATAACAGTAATTCTTATAGGGTGTGTCTTTGCAGATGCCATGGATCTCTTTTGCTCCTGCCAGTGACTGTAAGGCTGCTGGTACTCACTGTGATTGTGGGCTGCTGATTTTCAAGGCTACCATAGGTCTGGAAAGTAGGGGTTGGGAAGAGGGCAAATGACATTGTAGCAGCAATCACTATTTGTATCAAGACTCAGACATTTTCCTTGAATAAATATAAATTGCTGTTAACCTCTGATTAACAGAGTTCTCAAAAAAGGTTGATTCTCATAGTTTGGAGAGTATTACAACTGCTTTTATAGTGAAGTTTTTATATATTACTTTTCTTTTTTTGCTATTAATATCCTAGGTAAAGCTCACATACTTGTCTTTTAAAGCACTCACTTAAAAAAACAAATAAGTAAAACTTGGGTGGTTGACATCTCTTTTGAAGAGGGTCAGATAGCAATTGTGAAATTCACTTCTGTACAGTCTCCACTTAAGCAAATATGTAAATATATTGAATAATGGGGAGCCAGATTCAGCACTGTAAGAGATTTACATATCAATCAACAGGACAGGAGAGACTGAAAAGGCTCCCACTAAACAAATTTTGTATAACTATAGTGTCAAATTTAAATAACAAAGTACTTTTATTTCTGATCATCATGGAATAGTAGGGACTGGATTTTTTCTTCTACACTGAAAAACTAGAAGTCTGGACAAAATTTATGAAACAACAGCATTCAGACAATGGACAACAGGTAGCACAGGACAGTAATACTTGAGAGAAAGAAAACAATGAATGCTACAAGTGTACCAGCTCACTGCATGAACAGTATCCAAACTACAGTGAAGAGGAAAACACCAAAAGAGCTCTAGTGGCCTTACTCACCAAAGAGGCAGAATTCACAATTCAGGTAGGACAACATAATTATAATCTGTGAAGCAAAATATTGGGAAGATTATGTAAAAGAAAAAAAAAAATGCCTCAGAAGAGTACAATGTAGTCTTTAGAAAATGGATCTATGCTATGTAGTGAAGACCCTACCATGGCTGGGTTGGGGGTGGGGGTGGTGAGGATGTAGGGCTATAGTTGAATCTGGAACCACCCTAGGAGCTTGCAAAATGCCAAGTATAGGTTGTGATCTTATCTGCCATGACAGTTTCCTAATAGAGGAAGTTTTGGGTACAATTATAAAGTAATAGCTCAGTAACTGGGGCCAAATGAACCCCAGACCAAGATTTCTCAACCCCAGCACTGTTAAATATTTGGGGCTTGAAAGCTCTGTTGTTTAGATACTGTGGAAAGTCAGCAGCATCCCTGATGTCTGTCTGTTGGATATAGCACCTCTCCCTGCATCACCCCACTGCATTCCTTATCTGTAATGCCAGACGTGCCCTATGGGGCAGAGCTGCCAGGTGAGAATCATGGCCCTAGACCAATGGCTGCTCTAGATCCATTCTAAAAAAGCACACACTTGAACAAACCTGAGTTTAAGTAATTTTACTGCAACCTTGAAGTCCAACAGTACTGTCTATGTAACTAAGTCTAGCAGCCAACAAATGTTAACATTCCATAATTCCTTTTGGATAAAAAATTTAAAACAAAATAACTAAAACCAATTACATTCAATAATTTTCTTTCTGCATAATCTCTTCACCTCCACTGTTCTAGTTATCTAAATTTTTAAACTCTTAAAAGAGACAGAGATGACTCTTGAAAACTAGTGAGGCTAACCAGATAACATTCCCTTTCATTCATTATTAGTACTAATGCAAAAGAGTAAATATGGAATTGTTAGCATTCTATAATCAGCAACAGAGCAGTAAAAAGTTTAATATCTTCTTTTCCTTATAAATAACAGTACCATAATACACACGCGCACACACACACACACACACACACACACACACACACAAATAGCCCTTCCTCAGGGAGTAAATTCATAACTTTCCCACTCAGCTGCCAGCAAAAAGGCTTTCAATTCCCTTACTTCTAGAATCTGTTCTGAGAATTACAATCTGATTCTTCAAAAAATGCTTCCATGAGACAAATAATGAATATTACACATTCTTGATTTCTATATGATAAAATGTAAAACTGATTTTTGGCTCTATTACCACATTTAAATAATTTACCCAAATAACAGATATAGTTATGAAACACTGCTGAAAAAACATTGTAGGATAGTGAAAATGTGAACACAAACAATTAAAACTATAATAAAAATGTTAGGTTTTCTGCCACAGCAGAGAATAATAAAAGAAAGAGAGGGAGCCTTTATTGATTCTGAGGACACTGGGAGCATTGCAGGGAGATGGGAGGGATCCTCTCGCCCAAGACAAAGACTTTTTGGACTTTTACTAGGGGCATAGCTGGAGGGGCAGGCTTGGTGGCATGTAAAGATCTGACTGGGGGATCCCTTGTGTGCTTGGAAAAGCAAGAGGAAGTTGCATTTAGGGCTGGGGAAGGAGGAGGACGAGGTTATGAGGAAAATAAGCTGTTACATTTGGGAGTCAGTCATGCTGAATCAGGGCCTAAATAATTTAGCAGTGTGTACTCAGGCTGGAACTTTTCAAAAAATTGTTATTTTTATAGTATTATCTGTATATCCACAATAAAAGTTACTAGTTTTGGTGTGCTAACAATAACATAATAAAGGCGATCTATTTTTATCCATCATTATCTTAACTATAACTTGACATTTCAAAGCTGAACTAGGAAAATATACTTCATAAGCCCAAATGAGAAAAGCTTAGATTGCTATAATCTCCTAATTTTGTTATGGAAGAAATAACTTGGGGCATACCATTAAAAATGAATTTAAGGATGTACTCAATTTATAAAAGACTTATGTAAACACAACACAATAAAAACAAACATAATTTATAAGGCCTCCAAAAAGAATAAAAAATACAATTTGAAATAAAAGGTTAGAAAAAAAAAGGAATCAATTTTAGGTAGAAAGTTCATTAAAAAAAGGTGACTAATCAATCATCAAATGTAATCCTTTTCCCCTGAAACACAGCAGTTAGAGATTGCTGTTCTTTCCGCTTTCTGCTTGCTTCCCACGAAGGATGAAGAGGTGTGCTGAATGGCTGGCTTGTATTTTCAAGTCTTCTTTGTGCATTCTTTGTACAGTGATTCTTAGTAGGAGGTTCACTTTCTGTAAAATATGAGAAAGCAAAAATAATAAAACTACTTAAATAATACAAAAAATATATATTTTTATCTCCTTCACAAAAATTATTAAAGGAAGAAATTTTAAAGATAATACCTCACAATTTAAAATTGAAATCTAAAAAAAAAAAATAAATAAAATTGAAATCTAATAGGAAACAGCCTTAAGTTAAAATTTTACATATGACCAGTTAATTTTGGGACATAGGACTTCTATTTCTTTTAAAACATGTTTATTGAATCCCTCCTGAGATATGCTGTGCTGTCTTAATTACAAGGATATTAAGTGTCCTGAGAAACAATAGAACTAATAATAAAATTTTAAATTATACTGATAATTATGATATTGTTTCAGTTTCTGTGGTTATAACTTCATTTAAATGATTAAGCCATCATTAATGCTTAATTCTTCCTGTTTGGCAAGGCACTGCTCATGTGTACAGGATGTGCATGTTATGGTTTATGTCTACAGGATCATGCAAAAGCCTCATGGCTTATAGAATTTTGATTGATTCATGGCCTAATACCAGGATTATGGTTGTGAGTGCTACACCCACCCTGGGGCATGCAGCCTGCATATACAATACAGAAGATGGAAAGAGGTTTGCTCTCTGCTGCCTATCCCTTTTGGCTCGTGTTTCTTTAGCTGTTTTCTGCCACTTTGAATCACTGCCCTCTGCAATGTGCCATTCTGACTTGGAGCCAGCTGATTATGGACTGAATCACAAGTTAGAGCTAATAAACCTTTTCTTCCTTAATTTTGGGTGTCAGTATTTTGTCCTAGCAAAAACAGAAAAGTCAGTCAGAATTTGGTACCAGGGAAGTGGGGTTGTTGCAGTTACTGCATCTGACGATGTGGTTCAAAAGTGTTTGGGATGGCTTGTGGGAAGTTTGGAAAGATTGAGATGTGGCTTGAAAAGAGTAGTGCTGCAATGTCTTAGGCTGTTCTGTATGGGAGTCTGGTCAGAGCTCAGAAGACCCGAAGGCTGACTGAAATTCTGAATGTACAGTCCAGGCTTAGGAGGTTTCTGCTGGGAAGAACTACATTGGGTGCTAGATTTCAAATGATGTATATTATGGCTCAGCAAAAAGTTTGCCTACATTTTGCTTGTATCCAGAGTCTACACCTGAGACTAAGGTTGGCAGACTAATTAATCTGGAAGAAGAAATGTCAAGGCAGTCAAATGCTAAGGCAGTGGCCTAGCTATTGTTGGGGGCTTTCAGTCATATTTATGTTGAGAATCAAGAGCAAAGAGCCCAGCAGAATGATTTAAAATACTGTGAGTTTGGACAGAAAGGAAAATTGTAAACTGCAAAGACAGCGCTGAGGAGATCCTGATTGTGGAAAACTAACAGTGAAATAGAAAAGATGGCTTGAGCGCATCATAAGAGCACCCTTTCCAGCCTCAAAACTGCAAATGTGAAAGACTTTGCTTAGAGGAGAAAGCTGCAAAGCACCATATTCCAGAATGGTGGTGGCACAGAGAATTTGTCCCTCAGAATCAGATACACAAGATCCAGCGATTCAGCCACTTGACTCCTACAGCCAAGAGAGAAGAAAACCTAGCTACTCCTCCAGATGACCTCAGACCTTGGCAGCTGATTTCAGGCACTTGCAGAATGCAAGAGTTCGGAGGTTGAAAAGGCTTCCACCACTTAGATTTCAGAAGGCCTGGGAGGCCAGCCAGTGTGCCCCAGAGGGCAGTGTGAGAAGATGTGAGGATAAAGCTAAAGGTGCAGTGGAGAAGCGAGAAGTTTCAAGAAGCCAGGAATGTGGACTGTCAAAGGAAAGCAGCAAGAGGGAGTAAAGCAGGCCTAAGAGAGAAGCCAGGACCATAGAGGTAGAGCCATATGGAGCTCATAATTTGCCACAGACAGCTCCTGATGTTGAAATGTGAAACTAAAGACTTAATGCTTGCCCTGCTGGATGTTGGATTTGCTTTGGTCCTAATGCTTTTATATCCATGTTTGTACTTTTTGGAATGGTAATGTTTATCTTGAGCTGCTGAATATGGGAAGTGTTAAACTTTTCATTTGTATAGGGGCTCACAGCTAAGAATCTGCCTTATATCTTAGAGACTTTTCAGCAATTTAAAAACTGTTAGGACTTTAGCAACTCTTAGAGATAATGTCTTTGGCATAAAGGAATGTGTACGAGGTTCTGGGGGACCAAGGGAAGAATGTTATGATTTGTGTCTAATGTTCCTGCTCCCACACATGACTCAGGTAGTTATGGGGCTGGCTTCCAGAGGTTTTGATAGATTCATGGGCCAATGCTGGGATTATGGGTGTGAGTGCTACCCCTACCATAGGGCAAGTAGCCTGCATACAATATAAGAGAGAGAAAAACGCTTGCTCTCTTCTGTTCCTTCCTTTGCTCTTACTGGTTTTGTTGTTTTCTGCCACCATGAACTGCTGCCATCTGCCATGTACTACTTTGCCTTGGAGCCAGCTGATTATGGACTAAAACCTCCACCAACTGTGAGCTAAATAAAGTTTTCCTTTGTTAATTTTGGGTGTCAGGTATTTTGTTCCACCAAGAAGAGAAATGTAACCAAGACAGTGCAGTAACCATTCATACATACCTGAGAGTTTAGTTTTTGGAGCTTGCTCTCTATGCTCTCTAAAAGAAGAAAAACACCATTAGGATTTTTAAAAGAGAAATTAATCCTATTAATTTTGGAAAATAACAAGACTCATCCACAGGATTATCACACTCCCTCATCACACTAATAATAAAGGAATCTACATTTTAGCTACTTCAAAGATTTGTCAGATTTAATATTACAACAGCTTTGCAGTAACTATTTCTTTCTCCACCTTCACAGACAGTTCTTTTCGTAACTGAAAACTGTTCTCTTTTGGTTATCTTGTCACTGCTCTAAGGGACTATTTAGATGAAGAATTTCAAGTCTTCTATTGGGAGAATAAGAGATACAAAACAAAGAGCAAGTTTTACATTTTGTTAGAAAGGAAAGTGGTATTTTAATTTCAAATAAGCAAAACAGCCTATTAAGGCAGAATTAGGCAGTTAAAAAAATTTATTTTTCTGTACTTTAGGGAAGGGTCTACAGGGTGTTCCAGGTCTCACTACTAGATCAGACTCATAGTCATTCTCCTGTTTATAGCCTCAATCAAAGTCTCAGCGTGCCTGGGGGCGGGGCCGGCATGGCAGCCCTGAGGATGGAACCCCCAGCCCCTGCATCTGCTTGCAGATGCTTTAATCCCTTAGCTATTTGGCTGGCCCTTAGGCAATTTAAATATTGTAATTACTTTTTTTTGTAGTACCAGGAATTGAACTTGGGATCTTGAACTTGCCAGGCAGGCATTTATGCTGCTATCCCCTTGGCCCTGTAATTACTTTTAAGGCTCCAAAGATGTGTTCTTTTCTGTACTATTTAGAAAATTTTTCTACCACATTTCTTATTCCATAAAAGAGTATCTCTGACCCATATACACAGTAAAACAGTTTACTGAAGAAATAGTTGTTACTGAACAAACTACCTAACCACGATGTTTACTATAAAATATAAAGATTATCTTCACTCAGAGGACAATATTAAATGGAATTAAACTTACAGGCTTATAATAGAATTGTTATGACAAGGGTGGTCAGAAGCAAAGCTGGAGACAGCAATATTAACATAAAGCAATGTGGAAGAAGTCAGTGCTAAGACAAGTAGTTATGTACTAGAATAGGAATATCTAGTAAAATGATACACAGGAACATGACTGACGTCTGCAATAATGGTCCTGTGTCATCAAGAAAAATTATGCTCTTTTCAGAAGGTTTAAATAGATATGTAAAA
Organism: Octomys mimax; assembly: GCA_002564305.1. Lineage (NCBI taxonomy): Eukaryota > Metazoa > Chordata > Mammalia > Rodentia > Octodontidae > Octomys > Octomys mimax. The sequence goes on along the minus strand of NDGM011136658.1, from coordinate 2,962 downwards.
CGTTTTTTAAAAGTTCTTCATCTAAAATTAACTTAAAGTTTCAAAACTTTGCTAATTGAAGAAATAAACAAGTTAGCCAGGCATTAGGCTATAAGAACTCATTTTATGATGAACTTGAGAGAAATGTGGCATTGCCAGGTGTATATTTATATATGTTATCTCATTATAAAGCTAGAAAAGTCTAAAAAAGGATGAGGTGCAAACCATAGTCATCGGAAATAGCGTCTTCCTTCCCTGTTGAAAATATGTAGCAACTTATCTTTAAAAAGAAAGAATAGGGCCAGCCAGATAGCTCAGCAGACTAAAGCACCTGTTTAGGCAGAGCACAGTGGCTGGGGTTTGATTCCTGGCCTGCCAAGCTGGCTCCGCCCCTGGGGCATGCTGAGAAGGTGAATGAGACTGGGCGTGGTGGCACATGCCTTATAATCCTAGCACTTGAGAGGCTGAAAACAAGAGGTTCACTATGAATCTTCAATCTCTGTAGTGAGATTGAATCTCTCTGTAGTGAGATTTAGGACAATCTCTGTCCTAAATATATAAAAAAGATAATTATTTCAGAATAAAAAATTACCTTCTAGAACTTTTAGAACCAGATAAAGAGTTAAAAAACAATGATTCAAACTTCATGTCTTTTGTACTTGGCTTGTTTTTGTCATTTCTTGCATCCCCACTCCAATGGGTTTCACATATATCTTCTCTGGGTAACACTTGTTGGAGAGGTTTTTGTTCCTTAGCTGAAGTATGACAACTACTTTCCTTCTTTCGTGTCCGTCTGACTTTCCCAATGAAGAAGTCATCACCACTGTCACTCTCTTCAGACATGGAAGACTGATGGTAGAACCTTTCTTCTGTGCTATCATCAAAATACTCCTTTTCTTCTTCATATAATTCTTGTTCGCTATCACTGTCATCACCAAGCAAGCTATCCAATCCTTTCTTTTTATTTATTCTACTTAACACTTTCATGTTTGGGTCAGCAGGAGTCTTCTGGGACTCACAGGAAGTTATAGAATCCTTTTCTAAAGGCTTTGACAGGGAATTTGGAATGTTCACCATTTTGGGTCCATGTTCCATTTTGGGGATTCTTTCTTTTGGATTATTAATTGGTTTCTTTGCCTGGATTCTGGCTTCTTTCAATTTCTGCTCACTGGTCTTAGATCCTTCATGCTGTGACTTACTTTCTTCATCAACTGAATACAAAGTGTCCTTAAACTGATCGTCTTCTGCAGTGCTCTTAACTTCAGTAGCATTTTGTCTTGCCTCTTTAAAGGCTTGGACAGTAGCTGCAAGAAAAACAGTGCATGATTTGCATCAGCATTGAAATGTATAAATATTAGTTTAAGTAGAGTATCAATTATTTGGAAATTCTAAGAAAATAATTAGAAATTATATTAAGACATGCTCAAATATCTCTATTTTTAAGTGGCCAAATAAAAAGAACTTACTTTTTTTTTGGTGTGTGAGAGTGCGTGTCTTTTTTTTTTTGCTGCAGCAGGGATTGAACTAGGAACCTTGCACTTGCCAGGCATGTGCTCATGCCACTGAGCTATCTTTCCAGGCCCTCAAATATGTTTTACAAATTATACAATGTATGGTAATAAAGTTTAAGAAAAAATACAGATTTAGTTCTTCAGCCATCAGACACTTAATATTTACAGGGGCATTTTCATATCTATAGACAGTTGAAAGAATCTTACTTTTATAGGGCTGGCCAAATAGCTCAGTGGATTAAAGCACCTGCAAGCAGATGCAGGGGCCAGGGATTTGATCCCTGGGTCTGTCATGTGCCAGCCCTGCCCCCAGGGCGTGCTGAGCCTGCAATTGAGACTGGGTGTGGTGGGGCACACCTATAATCCCAGCTCGTGGAAGGCTGTAAATAGGAGAATCAGTATGAGTCCGATCTAGTAGTGAGACCCTGAACACCCTGTAGACCTTTCTCTAAAATACAGAAGAAAAAAAAAAAGAACCTTACATTTATAATACAAAATACCCTCAAGAGCTGAAAAAACAAAATATTTAAAATGAAGTCATTTATCCAAAACCATATACACAAGTACTTTAAGTGTATAGTTTAAAAGTCATTTAACTCATACCTTTCAGTGTATCTATTTTTTTCTTCAGTACAGGGTGTTCAACTAGTCTGGCAATTGCTCTTTCAGTTGCAGTAGAATCTGGCTATAAAGTGAAAAGAAAAATGACATCCAAATAATCAGTGCCAACAAATGTGCTGCATGCTCAGGAAACTGCCTTTCAGGTTATAAGGGACAAGAAGATGCTAGTTTATAAGCTGTTTACCCTTAACTGCTTCCTTCAGTGTCTTTTTTCCCCCTTGGAGCTACTATAAAATTCACTTCAAAGATAATCTGCAATACAGGAACATCTGTATTTGAAAAACAGATAAATGAAGTCAACTATTCTCTTTACATAAATTAATCTCATCTGTTTTAGACAAGAAATTTTGAGAATTCCACATAGATTTTATTAAAATGTCTTCTTACATGACTGTTCAAAAACATATCTACTGTCACAAATCCCTACTTCTTAGTTGCAGGAAAGTTTTATAAAAGCAATGGTTTTTTTTTTTTTTTTTTTTTGCCAGCTCAGGATGCCTTATGGGCAGGTCGGGTAAGGCATGAGGATCTGGGGATTGAACCACAGCATCCTGAGCCTGACTGTTTTGCTTAAGCAGGCACTTAAACAACTAGCAATGGAAATACTTGAATGTCTATCTAGTGTTGACTCTGAATAAATACTATGTTATTAATCATTTTATCATCAGATTTATTGATTAATGTAACTTCTTTGCCTTAGAATATCTAGAATTTAGTAACGTCATTTTGGTAAATTCTATGAAAAAAGATCACAGGAAGATACTATAATTCTAAAATTATAAGGGGGAAACTACCCGCTCAGGCCCCCCTCCTGTCCCTCTCTTGCACAGGAGCTTTCTTTCTCTCAATAA
>NDGM011136649.1:0-15440 GCA_002564305.1 Octomys mimax | reverse complement strand
ATGCTGTGTTACGTGGTAATGGTACATTACATTCTGTGAGATGGTTTACTCCTCTGTAAGGAACGAGATGTTCTCATTGATGTCACGTTAGGTGTAGACTCCGTAGACGCGTGCCCCTGCCCTGCAACGTTCTGTACCTCTCACAGTACTGCCTGCTGGGCAGCAGTGTCTGGACAATAAAGACCTTTACCTGTTTTGTATGGTATGGGGAGGTCCTCTTTTGAGCGCTGTCGCTGTGCAGCTGCAACACATGGCACGATGTCTCTACAGTCCTTGTCCTGAGTAGGTCTTCCATGACAGCACAACTTGGAAGGGCTTGCTTGTGCCTGGGGTGGGGGGTGAGAGCCCCAAGCATCTTTGCTGGGCTGTGGAAATGGGCTTCCGGTCTGTGTAGCTCCTTCTGACACACTGCGGGGAGCTGCAGGCCCTGGGAGGCCGACTTCGGCTGGGACAGGGAGGTGGCCACACCCATGGCCCCACACCACCTCCACGTGGCTAACAGAAGGCATAGTTTGAATATCCCTGAGATCCAAAAATGCTTTTCTGGGAGCCAACATGATACCCCAAGGGGAAAATCTCACATCCTAGGTCATGTGATAGATGAGTCACAACACAGGTACAACTAAAGATAATGTGTATGGGTACAGTGCAACTTATACATGAAACATCGATTCTGTGTATTAGTATGTCATACTGAAGGAAATCGATTTCCCACTTAGGCTTGGGTCCCCTTCGCTAGATGTCTCATGCATATGCAACTATTGCTCAACCCAAACCTGTCCCGGGCAGGTCAGTGAGGACGATCTACACTGTTTAAGGTCAAAGCTGCTCCAGCGAGTCTTCTGTGAGATAGTGCCATGTTATGCATGCACAGAGAAGGCCGAATGTTTGGGTTTCTTTTCTGCAGGGTTTCTCACTGTATTTAATATACATTGTGTGGGAGCTGGGGCACAACTACGACATACCTTTCTCCAGAGGCATTCTGCATTTTGCCTGTTTTAGAACATTTGCCTACCAAACATGGGAGCTGCGTGGTACGTCTGTGGTGGGCAGTTCCGGGAAGTCCTCTGGGGCTGAGAGTCAACCCACAGCAGCAACAGACCAGCATGGTGGAAAAGGCTGGGGTGAGGCTTTCTTGAAAATGTTTTCTTTCCCCCACAGAGAGAATGTTTCGGGTCTCACAGGTTCTGCTGATCAGCATCCTCAGGGCCACGATACTAGCCTATTCTCAAAGATTTTTGAATGTTTGGTACAAACATTATCTCTCTAGAAAAAGAAGTCTAGCAGCCCACTTTCTAATTCAGCTCCCGACACCTGAACAAGGGGCAGGGAGCACCCTGAATGGGGCACTGGTGCAGGTAAAGGAAAGGATAAACTATTCAGCAGTGAAACCTTTCTTCCCTTATGGTCTCCATCCGGCCAGCATTCTAAGCATTTTCAAACCATGAGATACGGCAGGGCAACAGCCTGCCCAGCTGTGTCCTGCTGGTGACCCTGGACTCTGCCAGCCCCCCCAAATCACTTCCACCTGTCACACAAGAAAAGTTTATTGAAAAATAAAGTTCTCCCTAGTTTTCTCTACAACAGTGGAAAACAAAGCAGTGCTCTCTATGCCAGTACAGTACATTTGGACAGCGACATCTCAGCTGCAGACTCCCCTGGGGCGGAACCCCAGTGGTACACGGTAGAAAACGGCTGGACCAGAATTTGTTTTGAAGACACAGACACAAACGGCTATTAACAATGTCAGGATTGTAACGGCAATTGCAGTGGAAGGGACGTAACCACCTCCTTTGGCATCAACTGTCACCCCACGGTCTCGTGAACACCAGGGCAGGTCAGGGAGCAGAATGCGCGGCATTTGTTCCATCTCAGTGCTGGGGGAGGTGACAGGCCATCCCGAGATCCTGACCTGCTGCCCTGGATCACCCCAGTGCTCTGTGTGCCCATCGCCCAGCCCGCTTCACAGACACTTGTCCCTGACCGCAGGATAAGTAGACTTCCCCGCTGTGGGGTCAGCATCAAGGTGGCACAAAATCTGGAGTACAGTGAGGCTGTGAAGGCGAATTCCAATCATTACATCTATAGGATTCTAGGACTGCTGATCAGCTGAAGACACCAAAGGAATCTAAAAAGGACACTGAACTCCACAAACTGCCCATTTCCACAAATATAATCTGACCAGAGTTGTGCCAACATGGGGCAGGAAATAAAACTTTAAATCCACTAGGGGAGTATGAGAGGCTAATCCCCACTGAGACAGGCAGACTGATATTTAAGAGATTCTGGAAAGCATCAATGAACCACAAGCATCCTCTGAAAGCTGTTTGGAAAGAGGCTCAACTCCCTTCTCTGGTGCCTCAACTGGTTACCCTGGGGAGGTAGGTTTTCTTTGGGACTAGGATATAGAACTTTTCTTTCTTTTTTTGGTACTGGGGATTGTGCCCAGGCCTTTGTGCTGAGCTACCTCCCTAGACCATTTTATTTTGACAGGATCTTGCAAAATTCCCTAAGCTGAACTTGAACTTGTGATCCTCTTGCCTCAGTTGCCCAGAGTTTTTAGGAATTAACCTTTAACTGATAGAAATAGGAGAGGTAACCAGCCTTTAAGAGCCCACCCTGGCCAGCAGGGGGCAGCAAGGGAATTTCCGGGAATGTTTCAGCTCTAAGTGTCATTCCTCCTCTTCAGAAACACAGAACAGCCTCTGTGATTGCACAGGAGATGAATAAGGTGAACTTTAATTCTTGGGCGGCAGTCTGTCAAAGGACTTTTAATTTCACACTCAAAAAAGATCATCAAACCAAAGCCCTGGAATGTTCCAGAAGCTATCCATGGGGTAAAGTTAAGTGGCCAAACATCACCTTTACACCGTTCATCTCCAGTTAGTAAATGCTTACAGCCTTGTTTCACTGGGAGCTGAAGTCTGACATATTTTCAAACAACTCAGTTTATCCAGGAACACAGAAAAATTGCAACTAGCAGGCAAGATGCAGAACTTGCACACTCTAAACCAGTAATTCCTACACGAGTCGTCAACTTGCTATGTAGGTATTACTTCTGAGTAACAAGGAATGAGCTCAGCTCTGTATTTTTTCAGGTTTTATGAAATGCTAATAACAATATTTAACATGTACTAGGGCTTACTATGCGCCAGGCACTGTACTAAATATGAACGCCTCACAAAATCGTAAGTGCTAGGAAAGCTTGGGTAATCTTTTCCCCAGTAAACAAGATTATACAGCTAATTTGGTCTTTCGCTATACGTGAAAACTTGATGTTCCACTTGTTGAAGCCAATAAGAATGAAAGGAACTCACACTCAGATTTACAAAACTGCCAGCTTCCGAAATGAGTATGAACCTACTTAAATCTACTCGCTTAGTCACATGAAGATGCTCTGGGGCCCTACCGGGATAGATGGGATTAGGATAAAACCAATGTAGAAACTAAAATATTTTCAAATAAATAAAACAATCCAGGCTTGGCCCAGTAATACAGAAGAGCCTGTCGTTAAAATAGAATCTCTTTCTGAAAATCAACAATTTGTGGGCCTGGGAGAGGGAAGCAGTGTCTAATTACATACATGATCTAGGTAATCCACCTTGGTCTGGTCTGAAAAGCACACACTCATTTATACACACTAATTTCCTCAGTCGAACCCTGCACATGGTCATCTTCACTTAGCACTGAGAAGTACTGGGGCTCTACTACCAAGGGGGAAGCGCCTTACATTTACTAAACCCTGCACTTATACGGAAGACTCAGAAAGGGTCCTTTCCTTTTCATGATGTCGCCCAGTTGGAGTATTTCTGGCCATTCCTCTGGGAAGCTTGGAGCAGCCCCTTGCGTGAGGCCGACCTTCTGCCTTTGCCAGGCCTCCACAAGTGCGGGTGGCAGGGAGCTCAGACCGCGCCATCAGCACTGAGGCAGCCAGCAACTCCAAGACAGACCCCCAGGTCCAGCCCCCTGGGAAGCCAACCCTTTTCTCGGCATCCTCACAGCTTTGAGTCCTCCTCTGGGACTGCGGTGGTCCTGGGCCCAGCATGAACATCCACGCCCACCCCACACCTGTCCCAGCAGGAGCAGCTTGCTGTCATTCTGCAGTAGCACCCAGCTTCCAAAGACCAAGCCCAAAGAAAAGTGAAAAGGCACATCAGGAAAACGAATATCACCAAAGAAACAGATTCGACTATTTCCAAACACACAGCAAACACGGAAAGCGAACTGTGATAAGGAGAGACAAGAACAAAACGCAAAAATGCAAACAGCATCTCCATTTTTACATGTGCAAATCAAGTTGCATACATGAAATAAATGAGGTGTTTACTGGCATTCAAAGAAGTGTTTGCCCTTTCAGGAGTTTTTACTCCGCGAAAGTTCTTACCTTACGAAGGAAAGTTTTTTCTTAATAAATTAGATAAAATTTTCCCCCCTCCAGGTCAAGACCACAAGAGGAAAGATAATCTGAAGGACAAGATTGGATGTGATTACAGCACAGGAAAAGTGATTCTAGTTCAGATTTCTCTCCCTGTGGAATAGTCATCAATTACAAGTTGACTTAGTTTCTATAAAAATCAGCAATAGCAAAACTGCTGCAGGCTTCCAGCCCACACTGACGAAGCACCTTCCTGTCTGTCCCATTCTGGGGAGCTGGGGCTCTCCCGCCTAGGTTCCCTCCGGAGGGCCCCTGACCAAACCTGGCAGCGCCGGGGGAAGCCTGGAAGCTGGTGCTCATTCACCATACCCACTAACCATGCCTTTAACAACGGAAGGTGGGCTGGAGTGGCCTCGCAGTAGAGCTCTTGTGCACTTACAGCTGCGGATGGGCTGGGGGAAGAGGGACTTTTTAAATGAGAGAAAGTGCTCTTTTGAGCTGCCCAGCCTTGGGGATCAGGAAGGTGCAGGGGCCCTGAGCTCAGCAACAGCAGCCAACATCCATGCAGATTCAGCTTCCGCAGGCAGGGCTAACAATGTTCTCCAGGTTTCGCTTTCTGAACTCCTGTGCTTGTTTAAACAGTGGGTTAACTAACAAGCAGCAAGTCTTGGCTCGCATCTGCCCCCTGCTGGTCAAATGTCTGCACTGGCAGCGTGTGAAATTCGGCAATGAGGTCAGCAGGGGGCGGAGCTGGCCCAGGAACTGCGGGCCTGGAACCTCAAAGGCAACACACTGGGGTGCAACCATGGGGCGCACTCAAGGGGAAAAGCCCCCCTGCCCCCTGTAAGTGAGGCCACCAGTGCTCTCCCCTCCTATGGTAGGAAGTTGCCCCGGCCGAGTTTTAAGAAATTAAACACACGTCCTCTGCATTTCCGCTCTTGCTGGGTCCGGCAGAGGCTATTCTGAGCCAGGTTGCAAGAGCCTCTGTGTGCCCAGGGAAGAGGTCTGTGAGATGCGCTCAAGGCTCCAGAGGGGGGCAGACCCTGGCTGCGCTCCCCGGCTGCCGCCTCTCTCAGGAGGAGGTGCAGTTCAAACTCACTGAGCAAGGCTCCTAGGGCGGTGTGTGGGTGGGGGTGGCGCAAGGCTGTGCACTTGCTATTACAGTATTTATGCACCAGGCTGAAACCAAGAAGCAGGCGGGCAGATCTAACTCCTCGGCCTTACAAGTGTCCGTGTTCTTGCTGGACCTCACAAAACAGAACTCCTTTCTTCCCTTGCTCCCAACACTGCCCCCCGCCCCCGCCCCTGGCCAGAATGCTGGGGACCCAAGTCTGCAGGTGTGGCGTGCACCCCACCCTGGCAGCCAGAGTCTCAGCTCCAACCTGGCAGAAGGAGGCTTGACACAGTGTGCAGAAGCAATGGTCTGTTGGAGGTGAGAGCTTACAAAGGCGAAGCGCGAGGCTCCAAGAGGTGGAGGGCGGAGGCCCACAGGCATCCCCCCTCAGCTGGAAAGCCAGTGTCACACCCTCTTGTGGGCAGCATGGACCGCACAGCATCCACCAGGAGCTGCCGCTGCTGGTCCCCCGCAGATGTCAAGCTCACCAAGACCCCCACTGCCTGGACTTCAGTGAGGTCAGACATCAGCTGGGACCTCACAGCCCATCTGTCAGGGGCCCAGCTCCATTTGGCCCACTAACGCTTCAGACTGATTTACTTCCATCCACATCTCAGCTCCTCAGGGCCTAAAGAATCAGCCCTCCAAGGCTCACTTAGCTTCTAACTGCGCCCAGCACATAGGGCCCTTCAGCTCTGTGATAGTACCCGGGTCAGTTTGGCTGCTCTCAAAGCTTTTCTTTTGCCCTGCCACCACCAGAAGCCATGCCCTCCAGCTGCCCCCCACAAAGCCATCAGTCCACCTGCACCCCACCTGAAGCAGATGGAATATTGTGAAAGTGAGCAACTAACCATGGGAAAGAGAGGACCTGTTACCAATGCGTTCCTCCCTCCCATGCCCTGCCCTCCCTCCCAAATAAATAAGTTAATGGATTTAAGAATGTTCCCATCCCAAGTTCTCTCCAATTAGCTCAATTCCTCTTGTTTTGTTTTAATTGAATCTTGAGATGTTGCTTTTTTTTTTTTTTTTTTTAAACCCAAGCAGCTGCATCGACAGTCTCTCTGCAGTTGCTCTGCACAAAGTAGAAACGATGCTTACTGCACCAGGGAGAAGCCAGGCTCCGGGCCTGACACCTGCTCTCACTTTGTTTTGGTGACAGCTCCCCTGGGACACGCTGCCCGCAGCGGGAGAAGTACCAAACGAAACCTTCAACCAAGAAGTTTGGGCTCTGGCCAGAGTCCCTGAATGCTGCCTGCCCCCCGGCCCTGCCCCACAGAGCTGCTGTGTGCCCCAGCGCAGTGCGAGCAGGGCCCAGCAGGGCTGCTATAGGCAGTCTTTACAGAGGGCCACCTGGCCCTTGATGTAGTCCCGGCAGGGGCAGATCCTCTGGTGCCTGGGGTGGGCGCCTGCGCAGCTGAAGAGCAGGAGGTCCCCCTGGAACACACAGTGCTTGCTCTTGGGCTCGATGGAGGGCACCAGGATGTCTTTGGCCCGCTCTGAGCTCTGGCAGATCACCTCGTACCTGAAGCGGTAGAGAAAGGCAGACTCGTCAGGGAAGCGGCAGACAGAACTGGCCACTATCGCTGGCCCTGCTGATCCACCTGTTAGGAGTGGAGCACGTTGAGATCTTGCTTCAGAAATGAGATGGCAATGGTGTCATGCTCTGACCCCATGACTTTTTTTCTAGAAATGCTGGCTCTGGAAAGGTATGTGTGGCCTGGCTGTCTCTTCTGTAAAATGGAGATAAATAAACCAATGTGCAGGCATTACATGGGTGCTTCTAGGTCGCTTGACAGAGTCCGCTTCTGAGTCAGCAGTCTGCAAGTAGTGACCATCATTATCGCTACGCTTAGTGCCACTGTCCAGTGTGGGTGTGGGGGCCAGTCCCAGGTGGACAGTGACTTCACAGCACAGCCATCATGTCCATTCTGCTCTGTTCGCACGAGTCCCACTTCCTACTGTGCAGGAGGGATATACGGGGTTTCCTCTGGGAAGCGTGGGGTCGGGGATGGAGAAGTGCCACGTGCTCTTTTACTACCGTGGCTCCTGCATTGTTTGAGTCCACCAGCCGCCTGGTCTGTGGCTTAGGGCCAGCACTGAGGGCTGTGCAGGAGGGCAGTGCCCTCTTGGGCCTGCAGCCCCCAAGGGAGCTCTGTCCTTCCCATAAATACTCTCACATCCCTGTCTTGTACCACCCGGGGGACCGTGGTGCCCGAGGGGTACAGTCACAGGCCATGAAGGGAAAAGGCTGGATGCAGCACTTTCATGGATTTTCTACAAGGAAAAATAAGCCAGAGGGGGTTGCCACGCCCTTCTCAGGGTACCCAGACTGGCCAACAAAAGGGTGTCTCTGGAGCTCAGTCTGCCACATAAAGTTTACATGTGGATTGTGGCCGTGGGACACAGAGCAGTGCTTATGCTATCTACATATGCTGTGACTCGCAGGCACTGCCGTGCCTTAACTTGACCATTTGTCTCACACCAGCCCGACACTGTTAGCCAGGGGCCTGCCATTTCCACTGCTGCTGTCACACCCCGTGGTGCAGGGTGGAGCTGCTGGAACCATGAAAAGCTGCCCCTCCCTACTCCTTCCCTGGGTCCCTTGCACTCAGGCTCCAGGGCACAGTGGCTGCTGCAGGAGTGTACCCCAAGTAAGACTGTGGCAGAAGCCCTTACCCAGTGCTTCTTGTGCAGACTCCGGGCCACAGTGGGGAACCTGGCACGAGGCGGTTCCCCAGAGGGCCCTAGGTGTGAAGCTGTGGGGATGTATAGTTCTGGCCGCTCTCTAGGGCTTCACATCTTCCTGCCCGAGCGTCCTCCGGGCCTCCCTCAGAGCTCTCTCCCTCTTACTATTTTTTTGTGAAACCAGGGATTGAACTCAGGCCACTGTGTTTGCCAGGCAAGCGCTTATTCTACTGAGCTATCTCCCCAGCCCTCTCCCCCTCTTACTGGTAAGCAGGAGCCTGTCCTGGAAGCTTGGGCTACTGGGAGTGCGCCTCCATCATCCTGGTGAGGAGCCAAAATCCCCCGAGAGGCTGCGGAAGCGCTGTGCAGCTGAGCAGGCTCCACAGTGCAGGTCCTCAGGCCCTGCGCAGCCTCTCACCTTTCCAGTGTGGGAGCAGCGTCGTGGGCTGTGTGTATGTCTCTGGCCCTCTCTCACACCCCCTCCTGCTCAGTGACTCCACACCCAGTGTGCATCCTCCTTTGCTCTCCCACTCGGCTGTCTTGTCCTCAGCATGCCTCAGCAGGGGGTGGGTGCCCCAGGAGACCCTTAGCCCTCTGCTCACCATTGATAACTCTTAAAGATCAGAGACCATGGGCCTTTCCCATGGGACTGCCCGCTTTAAGAGTTATAAATGGTGGCCTCTCTACCAGGCACTGGTCCTGCTCTTTGAGATGGGGATTTAAGTCATAAAATGTAGATGGTAAATGCTTTAGCATCTGCAAAGGCAGAGGCCTGAGTCAGAGTAGTCATGCAGTGTGGGTACCTCTTGGAGGGAAGGCGACACTCCAGGTAGGGCAGCAGTGGGCCAGTCCTGCTTCCAGCCCTGCTTCACAAGGGGTCTTGGGTCCTGGGCTGTGTGTCTTGTGTCAGGGGGCATAACAATAGCTTCTCCATTCTATCCTGCTGTGTTGGGTTTCTCAGCTTACAATGGGAACCAGGGGCGGTGGGCAGTCCCATGGGAAAGGCCCTTGGTCTCTGATCTTTAAGAGTTATCAATGGTGAGCAGAGGGCTAAGGGTCTCCTGGGGCACCCACCCCCTGCTGAGGTCTGCTGAGGACAAGACAGCCCAGTGGGAGAGCAAGGGAGGATGCACACTGGGTGTGAAGTCACTGAGCAGGAGGGGGTGTGAGAGAGGGCCAGAGACATACACACACATGGGCTACCACCTAGGGCTATGGCCTCATAAGCCTATCCTAAACTGGAAATACCACAAGTGGGAGATGCACTAGTACACCTAGCCGACCATCCCAGTGTAGACATGCGGCATGTGACAGTATGGCTGTTGCCGCTTGTGCCTGGGAGGCTGCCGGGGCTGCATCACACCACCTATGCATAGCCCAGGAGAAGATCCAAATGCACACTCTGAGCTTCAGTCTCTATGGAATGCTGATGGTTTTCACACCAACATCAAGAGGAAAAAAACCTAAGTGGTAGCATTATTAGGGGGGCATAAATTGGGGGCCACTTGTAATTCAAACTTTTACAACCTATAATCGTAAGTGGTAGCTGTTACAAAGGAGGCTTCACATTAGCACATGTTGCGCTTTATGGAGCCGAGGCCCTCCCCACCGGGCCAGTGCGCCACACGGCAGGGGGTGCGGGCACTGCCTGGGGCTCCTGCCGTGTCTTCTCAGCCCTCCTCTGGGTGCAGTCTGGGCTGTATCATGCATGCACTGTGGTGGCCTTTACAGCACTCAGCTGTCCCCTGCATGCCCAGGAGCTCAAAGGCCACCTGCTAATTCTTCTGATCAAGTCAAGGGCTTGATTTATGTGATACATTAAATTCATTCTACACAGTGAGGACAGGTGGTATGTAAAGGTCACAGATACCCAAGGTCTGAAAGAAGCTTAAGCTCAGATGAGAACCAGGCCCTAAGCTGGAGAAGAACAAACAGCCTTGGCTTGCTGGAGCCTGCTAATTGCTAAGTGGCCATGAATATGGATGGGCCAGGATTACCTCTGCACTGAGGAGGCACTCACTAGACTGCCAGATAGCTGGGGTTTTACAACATTATCAGTATTTACAAATGCACGAACAAGTTATTCAGTAGGGCTCTTATGTTCACAGAATTAATTTCAGACGGCTTTATTGCAAAGTTACCATTCATTCCAGCCTGCTGGTAAGAAAACCCGAATCTCTCCAGTGGGCTGGGGTGAGGATGAGTGATGCCGGGACACACAGCCCACAGCCCAGGCCCTCTGCTCTGTGGACGTGGTATGGGATCTGCAGGCGGAGGGGAGGCCTGGCCAGGGCACTGTCTTCTCTGATCTCAGCCTGGTGGTCTGGAGCCCGCTCTGCTGCCCGAAAGCAGGGCTGTACCACGCCACCACCCCATCTTCCAGGATGTTCCCATCCCTGGAGAGAACACTGGCGGGACTGACCACCTGCCCAGCCACTGGGTGTCCCTCCTGTCCCTGCTGGCCCTTGCCCTGTCGATGGGTTGCCTGTGCATGGCGGCCGGTGTGACTGCATTGTGGCTGTGAGGCAGACCCTAAGGCAGCACCAAGGCTAAATGCCTAACTCCTTCCGAGGCCAAGAAGGAAGCGGTACTGTTCCGGAGGCCTGGGCAGTTCCAGTCCCAGGAGGCAGAACTGTGAGGACAGTGCGGAATCCAAACCTAGTGATTTAAAATATCCAACACAGAGTGCTTGGGGTTCTCGAAAAGGAGTGGTCTGCAAGGGGACCAGTGCAAAGGCCCACATGGGCTCCTGTATTCAGGTCTACAACAGGGAGTCCATAGTTCCTGGTGCCCTCACCAGCTCTCCATCCACGTCAGACAGCAGCTTCTCACAGGACCTCCCTGGCTGCAGAGCAGGGTGCCCCCAGCTTGCCTCTCCTGGCCTGCGCTCTTGTGGGGTGGTGACACCAAGGCAGATTCCCAGTCTGGTCTTACCAAGAAAGACTGGGAAGAAACAGCATCCCTTCCAGAGCTCCAGGGGTGCTGGGGGCCACTCTCTCTAAATGGAGCTTTACATCATGCTTGTGACTACCCCATCACAGAGGGAACAAGTCAGCTCGGACCACCGTGCAGTATGCACCATGGACAGGTCCGAAGCTATCAGAGCGGACAGCTAGCCTGAGCCTCAGGTCCACTGTATTCTTCAATGTCCCCTCCCAACCTTGGGCAGAATATTTAGAGCTGAGGCAGCAGTGTCTTGTTAAGTATAAGCAAATTCCTTGTAGAAAACCTCCAACTTGTGCTGTTCAGGTAGTGGAGGAGGCTAGAACTAATCAATGCCAGATAACCAAGGCAGGAGGATGATAAAAATTGGGATAAATTAGCACTGACAGGGACCAGGGATGAGAAGCCAGAAAAGGCCTTGTATGAAAATTTAGGAACTGTAGATGCCAAATTGAAAATGCTGATGCAGGGCTGAGGAGATAGCTTGGAGGTCTAAGTGCTTGCCAGGCAAGCACAAGGTTCTGAGTTCAATCCCTGGTACCAAATGACATGTTGGGTGCTGGGGCATGGTGGCACATACCTGTAATCACAGCACTGGTGATTGAGAAGGAGGATCACTACAAGTCTGAGCTTTATAGCAAGACCCTGTATCTATCAATCAATCAATCAATCAAAAAATGCTAATGCAAAGGGAAACAAACAGTGTCACCAAAAGTACTCCAAGTACAAGGGGAAAAACTCAAAAAGCACCTATTCGGGGGGCACCAGAGGCCCTTCCTTGGCCTGCGCTTCACTGCTGAGGGCCAGGCAGTCGGGCCTGCTCAGGCCCCTGGTGCTCCGAATTCTGAAGGCACCTGAAGACAGTGCAAGACTTGGAGAGGCTGCAGGTGGGGGAAGCAGTGCTTGGAATTTGCTGGCGGCAGTTTTGCGCCAGATGCTATTTCTTATTCCTTTATGATTCCAAGGTTGAGATCGACTCCAGTGCCCTGTGCCATTTGGGCTCTGCTGGGCACTATCTGGGTACATGGGTATTGTCCAAGGTCTTTTGGGCAGGCCTGTTGGTGCCTGTGCCTCTGTGCCCACTTGTACTCCTGTTCCTGGGCACCACATTAGTAAAATGAATACCTCCCACCAGCTCCCTGCCCAGATGTGGCACTGTTTGCGCTGGCAGCCCCATCCAAATTCTAAGTACGTCTGCCCACTGGGTAACTTCATTTTCCCGAATGTGCTGCCGCCAGCCACCCTTCCCACACCTTCCCCTTACAGCCAACAGAATGGCAGCGCCTTTCCACCCAGCTCTGCCTGGCAGTGCCCACAGGCTGAGCTGCCCCCACTGCCCTGCCCCCAGATGCTTACTTCAGTAAGTCCTGGGCCTTGTTGAGATGCTGGAAGAAGGACGGCTCGCAGATGAGCTGGCTCTCCTGGCACACCTGCTTACACGACTGCCCGGGCTCCGTGAGCTTCACCTGCAGGGCGCCCAGTGGAGGCCACATCACCTGCCCATGGCAGAAGTCCTAGAACGAAAGTGAAGCCATCAGCTGAAGGACCAAGGTGGCAGCTGGGGCTCTCCTGCCCTGCCACGGGACACTGATGATGCGGGGCTGCACTCTGCAGGGCGATGCAGCTGGGCACGCCCTTGGCCCAGGCCTTGACCTTTCCAGCCACTAGCTTCCTCAACTGCTGACGGGGAGACAACAGCAGGGCCTCCCAGTGGGGTCGGAGGACAGGTCACACCGGTAACGCACACAGCACCGTGCATGCCCACACGCATCACCAGTACCGACAGGCTGGCTGGCCCTCCGAGGCCCACCTTCAGGTCTGCCTCTATCAGTAGATGTGTTCTCTCCAGCTTGGATTCCAGAAACCCTGAGAAGCTAACTGGCCTGGTGATGAGCCACCTAGGAACACTGTTTCACGAGTGCCAGCGGCAAGATGTGGACTTGGTAAGGTGAAGGATCAAACCAAGGAGTGTGCTGGCATTTCTGATGTCCCCAACATGGTACCATGTGCCTGGCAGGGATGTGGTGCCTACGGGGCACACAGTTACCATGACAAGGAGATGTGAAGGAACATGGCATCCCCACGAACAAGGACACACTATGTGGAGCCAGGCACTCCAGGATCTGGAGGGAGAAAGCAGGCAACGCATGGCCTTGGCACTGAGCATGCTCCTCCAGCACAGTCTGTGGCACCAAGGCAGAGTGTCTCTCATGCCCCAGATTCCTGGCCTGCTGACGCTACTCTCTGTGCCAGAGACCTGGAGTGGATAGCTAATAAATCTGTTTGGGAGTCCCAGGGGCTTGGGATCCTGGGTCCACGGTGGACCCTGTCCACCCTACAGACGCCCAGGATGGTTCGGGAGAGCACAGCACAGCACAGCAGTCCCCAAGAGGAGAGGCAAAGGGCTCCGCACAATCTAAAGGGTACTGAACTAGATACTTTTTAAAGACAAATACCCACCGCAGAGGCAGGCTTCCCAGGGCTGACATGACTGTCTCTGTGCCACGCTGAGCGGGCAAAGCAGCAGGTTAGGAAAAGGAGCCTGTGAGCTCCTTCGTGCGACACGCTCTGGGGAGAGTCACAATGAGGTGAGAAGTGTGCGCTGCCCCGAACACCCTGCTGGCCAGCCTGCTGCTGAGAAGTGGAACACAGTCAGCACGGTGACTCCGCAAGGCTGTGCTTCTGGGATTTTCTGTTCTCCCCCAAGCTTGCCCTTCCCCTGTGTGCATGAGGAAATTAGTCATCTCAGGGCTCAGAGCTCTCAGCTCTGGGCCACAGAGGAAATGTGCGTGCCCCACCCTGTGTCATGTTGTGGGGTCCTTACAAGCAGCAGGGTGTGGCACCTCAAGAAGCTGTACCTAACAGGGGCCTTTGCTTGTGTTGAAACCTTTGCTTGTGTTCCTTTTAATGAATCAAAAGAGAAACAAAAGAGTAAAGAAAATCCTCTCCCCTCCCTGCTTCTTCAGGCAGCTGGGTTTGGGATCTATTCTGCCTCTCTCAGAGCAGCAATGTGAACTTCAGGGCAAGTATGTAATATTTAGTCTAGTTGCCCCATCAGCAAAAGGGAGGAGATGATTTCCAACAGTTCTGGCTTTCTCTTTCTTTCTTAAAATGATACTGTTTGCTGCTGAAAGTGAGTGGTGGGTAGCACAGACTGGACACTGACTTCTGGAGTATGCAAAGTGGGATCCAGGCTGGCATGGGTAGGGCGGCCACTGCTGTCCCTGTGTCACACTCTGCCCGAGGAGGGGACATACCTCCTGGGGCCCGAGTTTGGTGAGGAACAAAGAAATGCTTCATCCAAGTGTAGGCAAGAAATCTGGGGATGGACTATCAGATTCATAATGCGACATGACACAAACACACACATTATGTGGGGTGTGAGGGTGCAGCACAGTATAGGACAGCAAGCAGAGTGTCCTGAAGTCCACGCAGCCCCAGCGCAGGGAGACCTAGGCGCAACTCCTTATATTCCTCATGATTCTGAGAACAATCTAGTTTTTTAAACTGGGTAGCGTAGTAGTATGTGTCTCGGGTGGCCACTGCTTTTTTCTATACCAGTATGGGGGGCCTTGTATCTTGCCACCCCTCCTGTCCCACGAGAATGGCTGTCATCACGTAGGAAAAAAATCAACCAATTATGATAGAAGGAGTAAAGAACCAAAAGCTGTGGGACATAGAGGCATTTGGAAAAGACCAAGTGTCGCCTGCTTTTCTGGCTGGCTAATGGAAGCGCCTTTGCTTCCAATTCCAGAGACGCAAACTGATACCTGCCCACAGCATTTCAATATTACAATAAAGAGATTTTAAAATGTCCCATATGTTAAAGTCTATAGTGTAGTTGTACAGGACAGACAAACAGGAAATCCAGAATCAGATCACATCTGCATCACAAGCCAGGCAAGACTTTCTCTGCTTCTTGGATTTTCCTTGGCCCATCTGTGGGGCTACAATTCCTCCTGAATGTTGTCAGAAGCCCACAGGTTCCAAGGTTGCTCCCCAGCAGGTGGCACCACTGGGAGGTGGTGGCGCCTCAGGACGCAGGGATCTTGAGGTCACTGGGTTTGCCTTTGCAGGGATGCTGGACCCAGGCGCCTTCCTGTCTTCCTCTTCCTGGCTGTGAGTTAGGGTTTTGCTCAGCTACACATTTCCAACACGGGGGGCCAGCCTGGGCCTCAGGCAGTGAGGCCGACTGACCATGGGTTGGAATGTTTGCAACTGTGAGCCAAAACGCAACTGTCCGATTATGAAGGTGAGTATTCCAGGTGTTATGGTTTGTGTCTAGTTGTCCCCCCAAAGCCTCATGCAGTCATAGGGTGGGGA
>NDGM011136634.1:0-10859 GCA_002564305.1 Octomys mimax | reverse complement strand
AAAAAAAAAATGGAATAAAATCAGTATTCCAAAAATTATTTGCACTCCCATGTTTTTAATGCAGCGCTATTCACAATAGCCTAAAAGGGAAACAACATGTCTATCAAGTGAAGAATGAATAAACAAAGCACACAGTAACTGTTTTGTTTTGTTTTTTCTTTTTGGCGGACCTGGGGATTGAACTCAGACCCTTGCTCTTGCCTGGGAAGCGCTTATTCTACTGAGCCATCTCCCAGGCCCCAACTTTTTCTTTTTCTTTTTTCTTTTTTTGGCAGAACTGGGGATTGAACTCAGGCCCTTGTGCTTGCCAGAGAAGCACTTATTCTACTGAGCCATCTCCCCGGCCCCCAAGCATACAGTAACTGAATACTATTCAGTCATAAAAAATAATGAAACCCTGTCACTAGTGATAATAGGTAGAACTGGAAGCCATTAAGTAAAATAAAAAAAATTCAAAAAAGACAAGTGTCATGATCTCACTCATGTTTGAAATCTAAAATAAAAATGATCTCATAACACAAGAGCACAATGATAGTTATGAGAGGCTGTAGAGTTTAGTGTGAAGGAAGGAATGGGATATCAATCAATGAGTTTTGAATTACATTTATATAGGAGCAAGTAGTCATGGTATGCTGTTGCACAGTAGGGTAAATGTAACTAACAATAATATCCTATACATTTCAAAAAGCTACAAGAAATAATTTTGAAAGTTTTCAACATATAAAAGTAATAAATGTTTGAGGAGATAAATATTGTGTGTTAAACATTAAGCACTGTATACATATATACTCATACATAATGTGGTGCACATACATACAGTTTTTGTGTTTATATATCTTTAAAATTCTTAATTAAAAATAAGTATATTAAATACAAAAGAAAATGAAAGATAAATAAGAGTATAACAATAAACACTCACACTCATAAAATTAAATGAGCTCTTAGGCACTAAGATCATCCAGGATGAAAAGGACAGTCTTTTCAACAAATGTTACTGGGAAAACTGGGTATCACAAGCAAAAAATGAAGTTGGGTCCTTACCTTGTATCACATATAAAAATTAAGTCAAAATAGATCAAAGACCTAAAGGAAAGAGCAGAACTATAAATGCTTAGAAGATAACACAGAGAAAAGCTTCAGATGGGTTTTTAGATAGGATTGCAAGAGCATAGTCAACAAAAGAAAAAATAGGCAAATGGACTTCATCAAAATTAGAAATATTGTGCACCAAACGACACTATCACATAGTGAAAAGGCAACCCACAGAACAAGAGAAAAAATATTCACAAATCATGTATCTGATAAGGGATTAGTACCTAGAATATACATAGAACTCTTACCATTTAATAAAACTAAACACTTCATTTTAAAAACAAGAGACTTGAATAGACATCACTCCAAAAAGATACAAAAATGTCCAAATGTGCATGAAGCACTAAGCATTAGGAAAATGCAAATCAAAACCACAGTGAGATACTACTTCATGCATATTAAAGTGGTTATTATCAAAGAAACAATCCCAGAAAAATAGCAGGTACAGCTAAAGGTGCAGAGAAATTGGAACTCTTGTGCATTGCTGGCTGGAATATAAAATGGCATAGTCTTTCTGGCAAGTGATACAGTGCTTCCTCAAAAATTAAGTGTACAATTACCACATGATTTCACAATTGTACTTCTCGGTATATGCAAAAAGGAATTGAAACAATACTAAAACTTGTCTGTATCCTCATGTTCACAGCAGCATTATTCACAACAGCTAAAATATGGAAATATCCTAAGTATCTATGGGTAAGTGAATGAATTAAAAATGAGGGACAAATGTACAATGGAGTATTATTCAGCCTTACAAAGGAAGGAAATTCTGACATATGCTACAATACAAATAAACCTTGAAGACATTATGCTTAGTAAAATAACCTAGTGACAAAAGGACAAATATTGCATGATAGTACTTATATGAGACACACAGAGTAGCCAAATTCATAAGGACAGAAAGTATAATGGAGGCTGTTAGAAGGTGGAGGAGAGAGAAAGGAGAAGGTGATGCTTAATGGGTAAATGGGTTAAAAAGTTCTGAGGATGGATGGTGGTAATAGTTGCCGAACAACGTGAATATACTTAACGCTACCAAACTATATACTTAAAAATGTTTAAAATAGTTAACTTTATGTTACACATATTTTACCATAAGAAAAACAAGTTAGGTCTATAAAAGACACTGTTAAGTGAAAGAAAAGATAAGCTACAGACTGTGAGACAATATTTGTAAATCACATATCCAATGGAAAATTGTGTTTATGATCTATAGACTCTCAAAAGTCATCAGGAAGAAAATAACTCAGTGATAAAATAGAAGAAGATCTGAACAGATACTTTTACCAAACAGGATATAAGGATGGCAAATAAGCACATGAAAAGATGTTCAACATCACTAGCCATTAATGGAACGCAAATTATAACAATGAGGTATCACTTCACACCTACCAGAACAACCAAAATAAATACTGAATACTAAATGCTGACAAAGATGTAGAGCAACTGGAACTCTTATACATTGTTCATGGAGATGCGAAATGATATAGCCACTCTAGAAGATGGTTTGGCAGTTTCACACAAAGTTAAATGTACACTTACCATATGACCCAGAAATCCCACTTCTAGAAAAATAAAAACTTATGTTCATACAGAAACCTGTATAAGAATGTTCATATCAGTATTATTCATAACTACTATAAAAGGAAAGCAACTCAAAATCACTTAAGTGGGTGAACAGACAGACAAACTTTGGAACAGCTATATAAGGAACTTTATAATTTATTCTGCAAAATGAATGAAACACTGACACATACAATTTGGATGAATCTCAAAGGCATTAAAGATGCCAGTCTCACAAGATTATACATTGTATGATTCCATTGATATGACAGTCTCTACAAGAGAAATCTACAGTGGTGAAGAACAGGTCAGTGATTGCCAGCGCTTATGGGTAGGAGTTGAAAATGACTATAAAGGGATTGTATGATGGAGCTGTTCTCTCTCCTGATTGTTATGGTGCTTACATGAATTTATATGAGTTATAGTTCATAGAATTGTATGCATAAAAAAGTCCCATGCAATTCTACTGTAAGTTCACTTTGAAAAATAAAATATTAGCTATGATATTATCACTTTCACCATCATCATCAATAATTACACCTTACTAATAAAATATTCATAATTATTTGTGAAATGGGATCTAAAAATCAGCAAGGTCAATTGATGCCAGTAACTTAAGGGTATAGAGAGAAAAACAATACTAAAGGTTAAAGCTTTACAACTTCTACTAACTCTTTATTTTATATCAGGATAATATGTTGTATCTGGATCATTTCCTATAAACATTATCATTACTGAATATGGAATTAAATAAGTGTTCAACTTAGAAGTCTGGAACCCTAATTTACATTCCTAAATCTAACACTATAAGAAAACTCTCGACTTGCCTTTTGTGCCTAATTTTATCTTCCTCTTCATTGAGGTCATGTACTTGTCTGCACTTGTCTTTTTGTGGTATGCTGTGAAGGTTTAAAGCAAGGAATTTCAAAGATAGGAAACAGAACAGATTCATACATCCCACCACCACCCACCCAAACACCAGGTATCCGCTCTGACTTACACGTATTACTTCATTTAATCTTCCTAACAATTCTGTAATGTATCTACCATTAATACTCCAATTTTACAAGTGAAGAAATTATGCATAGAGAGGTAACTTGCCCAGCATCTAATAGCTAGTAAGTGGGGGAGCCAGGATTTTCTCAAGCCCTTTGCTTCCAGAGTCCATATTTAAAATCAGTATGCTATAATGTCTCTCTACAAAAGGCTGATCATTTGTTTATTCATCCCTCCTTCACTACTGCTCTGCCATGTGTATTATCATTCATTTGCATGATTTTAACATATCATCTAATCCTAAGCAGAGATGACTCCCAGTTCTATATACCTAGTTTTGACCTGTCTCCTGAGCTTTATAGCTTTATTTCTAACTGTACCCTCAATATCCGCATGTGATGATTGCCGTTCTCACAAACTCAACATGTTTAAAATCAAATTCATCAACCTTCTTCAAAATTTTCCCATAAAAGTTTTCTTAATTTTGCCATTTGGTATGTCACACAGCCTTGAAACATCTGGGTTATCTTTACCACATTCTTCTTCATTGACTTTCCTTTCATTTTCAGTCAACAAGTTTTACCAATTCTTTAATGTCTCTAGTACTCAAACCTACCTTGTTCCAATTCTACTGTCATCACTCTAGTAAGATCTTCATGTTTAAATGACTATAAAACTTCCTGATCATTCTCTCTGCATCCATTTCTTCTTCTAATTCTATGTATTGGTCACCACATTAATCATTTTCAAATATGACTTTTATGTTACTCTTGGCTCAAAAATGTATTAACTTTATTCAAACTTAGTGAAAAAGTTCCTCTGCATAGCTACATGCATATAATCAACCAAATAAAATCTAAAATTCTTAACGACATTTTCAACATTGTTTTTTACAACTTGCCAAGTCAAAAGTAACCATACCAACTACTATAACTGAAATGCCATTCCCTCTCCTTTCTGAATAGGTAGTATTAAAAAATATATTTAATTCTTACCTCCACTGAGAGGCCTTCTTCAGTCACACCAATAAAACTCTACATTGCTATAGCACTTAGCAGTGGTATCTGGCATTGTTACTAATTGTTATATACTAATATCTCCAAACAGACTATAGCTGGCACAAGATCAGGATCCATTTCAAGTTCTGTGAACCTTCCACAGTGCCTAATAAAACTGGAATGTTTAATTCTTTCTGGTTAAAACATGTAGTATTCACATACATATTTTGTGCTATTATTTACCTCAGTTTAAAGACCCTTTACAGTCTGATATCACCTTCATTTCCTATGTCATCATCACCCTGCCATATGCTATTGCCTTATCACATAGAACTGCTTATTGTTCCCTAGATGCACCAGGTCCTTTCAGTGATGTTCCTATTCACTCACTATCTGTAATACCCTTTCCCCTTCATCTAGAAAATAGGTGGTGATCTGTTAAGACAGTATAGATGTCAACTTCTGACTCCCCCAACTAGACTTAGATGCTCTAGTTTTGTGTTCCCTCAGCATTTCATTTACATCTCTATAATAAAAATTTCCATGTTGTCATGAAATTATGCATATATTTTTCTCTCTCATGGGACTATATGTTTCTTAGGAGGAGTAATAACTTGTTTTTCCTCTATTCCCTTCACTATTTTTTCACAATTAATGCTCTGATGTCAAGTTTTTCTCTCAGTGATTAAACACATTAAAGTCAGGGAGTATCACATACCTTGGTAATAAAGAGCCTTAAGGAAAGAGTGACGATCAGCTCCCTGAAATAAAGACTTTTCTATTTCCATTTCTCTTCGGGTCAGCTGTTTGCTCTTTGAGAATCTCTGTGGCAAGCAAAGGATGCGCTGACGTTCTGAGATTCTTTCTTCAATATCTTGAAGACGATTCTGTATTGCTTCAGGAGTTGCCCTCAGCTTTGTCCTCTGTAATCAGGGACATAAAATAGCATATATTACAGAGGACACATGGTAAAAGTGATGATCTGGTGCCTCAGGTGAGAAAGATGATTAGGGCCCAGAAACTGAAAGTGTTTACCAAAAGTGCTTGTTAGGAAGTTAGCAACTTATCTTTTGCCAATATCTATCCCATAAAACCAAAGAAGATTCACACCCAAAGCTCAGTTTTGTGAGAACTAAAAATGAACAATGTCAAAAAGAGATCCTATTCTTTATTCTCTAGGAAGAAAAACATTGCCCCACTCACCTTTTCACCTGAAATATGGCTTTTCCAGATCATGATTTCTGTTTCACTGAGTCCTAGTTCCCTGAGAGAAGCAGTCTCTTGGTCCTTTTCATGCAGTGTTTGGAACTCGGACAAAGTCATAGTCCCAGCTGCTTCTTTCCCAAAGGGCTTGTACATAGTACCAGGGGCAAAACTTTCTTTCTTAGAGACACATCTATAAAACAAAAGATAGGACTAAAAACATCTTGAGGTTATCAGTGCAAGGAAATGGGAGCTTACCATTATAAGAAGCACAATGAAACTAAGTGACAATTTTTCTCTCACATCCTATTTCTAGGCTGAAGCATCATTGCAACAAAATGCAACTTCATCAATGTCCCCTCTTCCAAGACCAACAAATGGCTAAATCAACAAATATTTACTAAATATCTACAATGCATAAGATGGTGTTCTATACAATGAGGAATGAACATATATGTATATGTGCTGCCGAAGCAAGCACAAAATGAACATATATGAAAGAACACAAATAGGCAAACTGGCAATGATAATACTGAGTTGTAACTTATGTTGGGGGAAAACAGAGCACTAAAGAAGGACTTAGGAAAGGTAACTGGTCTAGATTAAGTGGGACATGGGAAGCTTCTTAGAGGAAGAAACACAGAAGTAAATATCTGACTAACACATAAAAGTCAACCCAAAAAGGCAGAAAAATGAGAAAGGTGTGTTCTTTTCAGGTTTCAAGAGAGGTCCATCACCTGGAGTTGAGGATCTATGAGTCTATGATACTTTGCCTGCTTATAAAATCAATACCTACTCCTCAATAGAGACAGAAGTATCAAGTTGATGCTGAAGAAGGCTCTTCAGCTGCCTCTCCCCTTCTGTTTCCAGCTCCTCCAGGACATGCTCATCACTCTTCACACAGCTATTAACCCTAGGGAGGATACAGGAAGAGACACAAAGAGTGTGACACACAAAGTTAAAGGATGGAAGCTTTATTAGTTTGCAGTTTATAAATGTTACAGTCCATAACTGGCCAGCTCCAAGGCAGGGTGGTTTGGCAGAGGGGCATCACAGAAGAGAACAATTCATGGCACTCCTCCAAGGTACCAAAAGCAACAAAAAGCTTTAACAGCATCTTTCTGCCATTTTTATGCTATCCAGTCTCCCAGGATTACAATGGTGCTAAACCATTCAGGAGACCAATTTAGTAATCACACATCCTTAATCCCAGCATTGCACTACGAACCAGTCACACTCTAGATTCAGAACCTCTGAAAAAGTCCACATATGACCACATGAAGCTCTGCGGAGACATTTAAACACAAGCCATAACAGAGTCTGAGAACGTCTTCTGTATATTACCTGTCATTAGTGATGTTTATTCAAAGACACTTCTTTAATGATCCATTGCCCTTTATCATTCAATCCACCAACATTTACTCAGTACCTACTTACACAGAAGGTATATGTTAGGCAATAACTGTAGTCAAAGACTCTGAAGATGCAATTTTTATCTTCAAGAAACTTGTAACCTATGTATGGAGTAATGTATTTGTGTTGGGTGGATGTAGCTGGGGAAGACAGAATGTAAAGAAAAATGATAGAGAAGTTTATGCCAAATCAGTAAGAGCTGAGGGATGGGATTTTTTTGGTGGTATTAGGAATTGAAAGTACTAAATCCTTTGCACTGAGGTTCAGTGAGCTTAATCTTCATTTAGCACTGTGTCACCAAATTGCCTGGTAAGCTACTTTCTTTTTGTTTTTCACACCCAATCCTTCAATTCCACTTTAAAAAGACCTTCCTGATCCCAGCACGCTGGAAGACTGAGGAAGGATTGTAAGTTTAAGCCCATTGTGGGAAACTTAGTGCTTACCAAGACCTTGTCTCTAAAATAAATAAGGAATGGCTGGTGAACAAATTAGACCAGGGGCCTGTGGAACCATGAAGAGTCATAACATATTATAGCCTAGACACCACTGTGTAGAAATCTACGGAATGGTTAGCATGAACCAGCTAAAATAATGAAAAATTCTTATTAGAATATAAAGAAATAACAGGACTATTTATACATGCAATGATAGATTATAAAAGCAAACAAAAAATAAACCAGTTAACTCTATGAGGAAATATTAAATATTTAATACCTTCCTTATAAAAGCCTTAACCAGTAGGATTGTGATAACATATTTAAAAACCCTGGTAAATTTTATTTATTTAGTCTTTTTGAGACAGGGTTTCCCTATGCATTCAGTGGCCTTGAATTCACCTTGTAGCCCAGGCTGGTCTTGAGCTCACCTTGTAACCCATACTGGCCTCAAACTCGAAGCAGTTCTCCTGCCTGAGCCTCTAGCTATGTGCCCCGCAAAACAACTCTGCAAAATAACCCTTTATATATATAAGCAGAGCGCACATGCTCTGGAAAGAGTTGGGCCTATTTGGGGAAATTCTAAAGTATCTTTACATCCTTTTAAGTATCTCAGTTTTTAGTATTTAGAATTCCAGAAGTTCTTGCTAAATTTAAGAGTTATTTTTATTCTTTTGTCTTATTTGAAACAGGGCTTCGCTATGCCATTCAGGATGGCCTTGAGCCCACTTTGTAGCTTTGGCTGGTCTCAAACTTGCAAGGATCCTCCTGGCTCAGGCTCCCCAGTGCTGGTGTTACAGGCATGTGCCAGCATCCCCAGCTTTAAGGGTTGTTTTTAAAGTGAATATCCCATAGCCAAATATATTAACACATGTAAATCTCAAAAAGAAATGCTGAACAGAACAATTTAAAACAGAACAATTCACCTAATTATGTGTCCGCCTGTATAAAGTTGAAAATGGGTAAAAGTAGAAACATTTTGCTCAGGAATAAACTAGTATATGGAAAAAACATTTTTAGGAGAAACAAAAGACAAGGAATAATGCAAAATTCTGGAAAGGAAAAAAAGGGAAGGGGAGAAGAAATCAATGAGGGGGACACAAAGGACTTCCAAGGTACAATATCCCATTTCTTAAGCTTGTAGTGGTTACAAGCCTTTAGGACTATTTTTTTTTTTGAGTTTGACAAAATTTATTGATTATTTTAGTAAAGACATTCATCTCAGTTAGGACTATTTTTTGAACTACACATACACACACATTATATACATTATTTTTCACTGAAATACACCGTTAAAATTTACAGGTGCAAAAATATTTTTTTTTAATATGCAAGGAACTGAAAACGCAAAAGAAAATATCAGCAAGTACTTTAAATTCATCATATTATTCCAGAGCGGTGATTCTCTTGTAGAGTAAATACAAAAGAAATTTAATAAAGATCCTTAAAAGGCTTTCTGTCCTGTCCAAAATTTTTAGGCTCTGGCTCTTACCAAGGACCATCCAGTTGCAAACTACTATTTACTGAAGAACCAGCAGGGGGCACTGCTTAAAACAATGCCTTTTTTTTTTTTCTCTCTCTCTTAAACACAAACGAGTCGGTTTCATGCTTTCCTTAAAAATCTGTCAAAACAGAACATCACTTTCTTACTTCAAGATTTTAAAGCGCTACTTGGTTTTGGAGCCCCTGCAAGATACAAATAAATGCACCCATCCTGAGCCCATCTCTTTAGTATGAGGGGGAGGTAGGGCGGCCCGGGAGCAGTTGGCTTGGGTATTCCGGCCGCAGGAAGGTGTCCGCCAAGACCTTTTAGGCCTATCAGACACAGGAATAAGACACAGCACCTAGCAAGCACCTGCGGCTGTGCCCGGAGGCCATTGTTCTTGAAACCACCCAGGCGCGGCCCTTTTTGAACTTCACCCGGCAGGCCAGTCTAGCCCGTGTTCCCCCGCTCCCTTCTCTTTGGTCTTCCCGCTCAAAAGAAACCACCTCCCAAGAGTGTTACATACTCCTAACAGAAAATCGGAAAATCCATCCTTCAAAGTAAAATGTAAAACAAATCTCTTCCCGCCTTCACCTCAGACAAACCCTTACCTCTTCATGTTTCCACAGGCCCCTAGTCTAACTTGACTAAATAGGCCACGGACCGCAAGTCCCAGAAGTCTACGCAGCAGGGTCTACGGGTATTGTGATGCAGCGCGGGACTCTGGGAATTGTAGTAGCATACAGGCACTATATACACAAACGGAAGAAAGTATGGAGTGACAAGTATATCAGATTAAATATTTATCTTTACCGTCTCTTTTAAAGATTAACACCTAAAATGTCCATCTCATCAACCTAAGAGTCACCTTTGACTTCTTGACTTTCATCCAGTATGACTAAACTCTAGCTATTCTCTTAATTTTCCTCAAATTTATTCCTATAAATTTTTGCTTTCAGGGATTTATCGGGCTAATCTGCTGTTTCCAATGAAGCCTCTAGTTCATCCTCTATATTATACTCTGGACGATAATTATTGCTTGCACTAGTGGTTCTCCTACCTATAATAGAGATTTCTGAGTTCACTCAAACTCAGAAATCAGTATGTATTCAAGACTTTCAGTTTCATAGATAATTGTAGTGAATCAAAAGAAAGGTATAATACAGTGGTTACAATTATAAAATGTCTTGGAGAACAAATAAAAATTTTAAAGTAGCAATCAGTGTCTCCAAGCAGGAGAACTGCTGAGGGTCAAGGATGGGAAAAAAATCATTGTGTATTTTTGTGCCATTTGAATTTTGAATCACATATCACTTAATCAATTCATTAATTAAAGAGAGCTCATCTTATATCACAAGGAGTCAAATTTTTAAAATAAAAATTGTGTATTTGAGGGTCTACACGACTTGGATTTGAATCTCAGTTCTGATATGGGCAATATGGCAGAACATTTTGAAGGCATTCTGGATTTAAAGAGCCGTGGTTTTAGGTAAGTTTCTTTTACTGGTCTAGGACACCTTCCTCAGATGTAAAATGGGAATAATAATTTAGAGTAACAGGGTGATTGTAAAACACTGTATGAAATATAATGTAAAGTCACTTCATAATAGGGTAGATATTTGTTATGGTTTGTGTCTAGTTGTCCCCCCAAAGCCTCATGCAGTCATGGGGTGGGGA
>NDGM011136619.1:0-26251 GCA_002564305.1 Octomys mimax | reverse complement strand
GCCATTGCTTGACCAATTTGCTCTTTGTGAAAGCCTGAGGGAATTTCTCTCCATGTGACTCTCCTTAGGCACACTCTACATCATTGATCACTTTCCTCTATAGCCCCATAATCTCCTTGATCAGATCCTTTCAAAAACACTACCACAGGTTTAAAGATCAAGTTTTGACTTCAATAGTGCATAAAATATCCATGATGATAAATTCAAGTGTTTTTCAAAACAATTTAACATATGTTTACTTTCCTCTTACTATAATCAGCAGTAATGAAAAAAATTGGATCACTTCCCTGTTGTGGTGAAAATTTCCAGCCATGGGGATATAATCAAGAGTTAAATTGCTAACGATATCTAAGCCAGTGAGAACCCTGAAGTTAGAGGAGGTGATCCACATGGTGCTCACACCCTCCTTCACTCCTTGCATGAGTAAACAAATATTAAAAACCCCTATTTCATGGTCCACATCTGCAACTTCCTTCACTCTCCTGCCACTCCACCCAGAAATAGAGAAAAACTTAAGTATCCTCTGATCCTATGAACTTAAAATGAGAAAATGCTACTTTTGACCCAAAATCATAACAATTTGAGAGCTCAGACTGCGCTTACATGAGATTTTTCAGAACTTTGCTGTAAACATTGTAAACAAGCATCAAGATGTGTGTTGTATTATCTGTAATAGAGATTAAATGATCACATTTTCATTTTGCCTCATTATGAAATGTTTAAATTATCTTAACTGACAACACTGAGTGAAACCAAACTTTTATTGGAGAAATGCGGAATTAAAAAATTTTAATATGTGATTGAAAAATAGAAAATAAAATTACAAAGTCTGTTGGCTGAATAAAATTTATGAGATGATTTCAGACACAGAACTTCATCTAAAACATTTTTTTCTCTATTTTTCCTGCTACTAATGACATTTCATTCAGTTGTTTTGTTGCAACCTCTTCATTACCAGCTACCATACTGCTATGTACCCCAACCAGAAGGATGTTTAAAATACAACAATCTTCTTCTCTAATTAAGAAGAATGAATTAATGGATTCAATGAATATTTGTTGAGTATTTTATTCTGGATGGTGCAGAACTAGAAGAACTGCAGAGACCTACAGATGCAAGTTGTCTCTGTCCACACACAATTTTCATCATTTGTATTAAATATTGACTGCAAATTTAGAGTGTTCTAAACATTGAACTAAATGCCAGCTTTTTCAATGAATAAAAAGTACAAACCTACCCTTATGAAGTTGCAATTTTCTTGTTATTACTTGTCAACTTTATTTTTTGTTTTTTACTTTTATTAAAAGTGATTGCTAGAACCCTTACACTCTGGTTGGCCTGCCAGACAGCATTGCTTAGCATAACAGGTCATAATTTAAGGCTGAATATCAAGGATTCCTATTCACTTGTTTTTGTTTTAAATGTTCCTACACCGTAACTCTAAGCATAATTTCTAAGGTACTTACAAATGGCAGTGTGGATAAATGTGACTCAGTGTAGAGCTGTCCTCTCTCTACAGGATTCATGCCAGCATTTAAATTATTTTGCCAGTACCTCCTCTCATCTACCTTTCTCGCATCCCTCCCTCATTCTCTAACTGTAGAATGAACCATTTTTTCACATTTCTACATTTCAATTAAATGATACCTTCACTTGAAATACCTTCCTTACTAAAGCCCAGAGTATATTTTCTTTGATTTCTACTTAAAAGGCATATTAAAAGATAAGCCTCAATTAGATTACAGATTCAAAATTATTCAAAAAGGATTTCATTTAATTAGATTTTTTTGAGTGTAAAAAGGGTGTATTTAGCATGATGAGATGAAAGGGCTCTAAGCAAAGTTATACATAATAACATTAGAAAGGTTTCCCATGTAAGGAATAATTAAGTCATCTCTGCTCATACTATCACGGAATTTTAGCACGAGAAAGGATCACATAGGCAAAACAGCAATGAAAAGCACAATATCTGAAGCCATTAGAGAAGGAAAAGTAAATTACATGAAAGCATTGTGTAAATTTGATATTATTTTTATCTCAATTCTACAACACTTAAATACCTTAAAAAAACAGGCAAGATTTTCTGTGAAATTTTGAGTGACCAAGTACACAAAAGAGAGAAGCCCACCATATATTACCCTGGGATATTAGCATCCTCACTTGTAGTGTATGTTATATTGGAATTTAACAGTATATCATTAATTTTATCATACAGATTACATATGTATATGTGCGTGTATGTTTTTAACCACAAACACCTACTTTCATATCATGAAACCATAGGACTTTGACATGCTAAATCTAAATACATATACACACACACAAAAGAAATCCTGCTGTCAATAGCTATACTAGAAGCCCAAACAATGTGCAATCATGGCACAGTGATCTTAGTTTGCAGATGTGAACACATCATTATTAAAAGGGTTGCTCCTCAAGACGAGCACAACAACATCAATTACTATCTATTCCTGAACCTCCATGGGCACAATGAGGGGATCAGGACTTGAAATCGTGCCATGGTATAAAAGGGAAATGACGGAGGAGAAGAAATGGGCTTTGGATTAATGAGCTGGCGTACACACCGTGGCCTTAATGGGCAGGGCTGACAAGGTTCAATTATAGCAGAGTGTGTAGGCTCATTACTGCCAATGGCTGTCACTCAGGGCGTTGGTGCAGAGGATAAGCCCACTGACTGCAGACAAAGGGAAAGGGAAACATGAAAACAAAGGCATTTACAGAGCACCTTCAGGGGCAAAGATCTGACCCCCATGACACACACATGTGCAAGCACGTGCACACATACACACACACATGCACACCACAGACTCTTTCTATTCACACAAACTGAAGTTTCCCTGCCTTAGCTTTCTAATTAATCATCACACCTGGGGTTTTTAGGCAGAAATACAATTGAAATAAGAGCTACTGCCAAGCCAATGTTTTTAAATGGAAATTTAAAATATTAAAAGTATGTCCACATTAAAATTACCTCTTTTTTCCCTGAGCACTGTGCATCTTATAGTTTTGTTAGTCTATGTTGTCTTGCTAACAATTATCTTCTTTTAGCATATAATTTTGATCAGGATCAAAATTAAAAATTTGAGAAAGTCTTTTGATTTCCCAAATAGGTACAGGTAAATTTTCCAGACTATTTCAATTACCTTCAAGTCCTGGTATTTAACTGGAAGGGGAAATGTGCAAGCTGAAAATTTGATAAGGCCTGACTAATAAAACTTTCACCGATGTGCAGGATAAGGTCTTGCCACCGAAAATCCATTCCTAAAGAGCCTTCTATAAGTCCACTTACAAAAGACAAAAGGCTGCCTCTGTCTTATGAAAAATCCCCTCTGCTTCTACAAAAAGAGACACATTAGGTTCAAAACGATTGATACAAAAGGAGTGACTTGATGTGAACAAAAACAATCTAAATTATTAATATTGTATATCTACTGTGCATATAAACCACTTTAGTCTAAATCTGTAGTACAACATATGTATTTAGTACTACTTGATATGCAGTATAACTTTAAAATTACATGAAGAGAAAATTATAATGCTGAAATTTTTTCTCCTAGAAGAACATTTCTAGGTGACTGTAACAACCCATCTTTAAATAATAATTGGATTACTTTTCAATAATATATGAACATCAGAAACAAAAATCAATCTTAGTGAAGCTAACACAGGAAATACTTGAGTAGCTTTTAAAAACAAAGAGACAAGAGAAAATTTTCTTTGTTCAGAGAATTGTTTATAGCCCCTTTCCTGAAATCATAATGAGTGGATATAGTCAAAATTGATTTAAGCCTAATTTAGCCCCCAAAATCAAAAGGAATAATCCATAAATACATAGTGCATCGATTGTTGGGCTAAAGTAAATGAAAATACAAAGAAACAAAAAAGAGAAATTTACCTCAAATTAATGGGCATCTGCCATACTAACAAATCTAACCCTGGAAGATCAGTATGTGTTAGAATTTTTTAAAAAGGTGAACAGCTCAATATGTGAGATCATTAAAATTTTAAAAAGATGAATTGAGTCATATATATATATACATATATATGTATATATATATATATATATATACATATAGTCATGTATGTATATATATATGTATATATATATATATATACATATAGTCATGAATTCCCTTCAAAATAATGCTCTTTACTTGGGACTACTTGTTCCATCACTCTTGCCACTTTGAAAATTTTCTAAGATCACAACTTTTGTTCTTTTGTCACAGCTTCCTTAAAGTCCTGAATTGATTTAAAGCATCTATGTACCTTTTGTCATCGTTTTGACTTTGGGGAAGAGGAAGATGGTATGGTGTGGAATCTGGTAAGAGTGGGTGGGGACACACTGGGATGTTTTATCAGTCTGCCTTTCATTTGGTGATACTTGGAACCAAGATTCACCACATGTTTTGATCACACCTTATAAAAGTACATGAGAAGACTTTCAGAACTACTTCAGTGGCAAAAATAATAAGAGTGTTTTGAGAGGAATTTATGCCAATGTGTCTTTTATAGTAATAATTTTATTTAAATATTCACTGTACATTTCAATCATATCCTGCAGCTATTTTTGTACTAAAGATTCAAATTAAAAATTTAAGATCAGTGCTTTTGATAATTATAGGTGGATGCTACAAACAAGGCATAACTATGATTCCAAGTGAAAATAATATAAAATATTCCATTTGCTTTTATATTATCACAGATATTCTCATTCTAACACTTAGCGGGAATTGGGATATGAAATTAACTTTTTTCAACAAGATGCTCTTTTTGTTAGAGGTGATACTTTCAGATGGTAACACCCGACCTGCAGTGTCAGCCGAGGCCGCAGTCTCCTCCCTGTTCACAGTCCGGGAGCCTCTGCAGTCATGGCCCACTCCACAGGCTGGGATCCAAAGGAGTGAAGGTCAGAGGTCCAGCATCGATTGCTGGTTCACCAGTGGTGGATTTAAAAGTTGTCCTCCCCTGCTTGGCCAGTAGCCCTTCACATGGCTTCCTAACTCCATCACCTTTACCTCTCAACATTCCCTCACCTCTCCAGTCAACCTTAGGAGTCCTGCCAAACATCAAGGAGCACCATGAGAAGCCAACAGAATTCCAATAAGCGTAAGTGTTCGTCGTGTAGTACCCACTGTTACGGGGCAGAGGCAGTGACTGCTTTTCAGGGTATTCCAGATGGCAGTGAAGGGCCCCACGAGCTTAAATGAAGTCAAATCACCCACGCCACTTAAATGTATAGGTGAAGAAATGAAGACAGATTTCATACCTGCTTTTAGTAGTCTACAAATACACAAATAAGGAAACATACACAAAGCATCCAAGTGCACAGAGCAGGACTATTGGAAAATGTTGATTCCCCCCCCCACACACACACACACCCTTTACCATAATGCATGACTTCACTATAACCTCAGACCCACAGTATAGTGCTTTGTGGCTTGTGTCCCCTCTCAAAGCTGCCAAGCTAAGCCACAAGAGTACAGGATGAAGACTGCCACCACTTAAGTGCTGTGCAACCACAAAAAAAATGTATTTTTGTATACCTCTGATCTCACTGATATAATTGGCAGGGACTAAAATACATTGCCACTTATCTCATCATTTCCTGCCTACAAAGCTAGTAAGTTCAAAGAAAGATTTTGTCTTTTGGTTCTCCATAGAGTCTCAGTATTGTCTTTAAAAGCTCTATACAATTTCATTTCAGAATGTTTCTTGAAAGAAAACATGCTTTCCTCTCTTCTGAAAATTTCAAATGCTATCACAAGCAATACTCTCTCTTGCTCTTAAATATGGAAAGCAACATACTAAAGCATAAGTATGATTACCAGGAAGGGAAAGAATATGAAATTAAATGGGAATCGATAGACACAACCTACTAAATATTTTCATACTATAGGATGGATGGACATAAATTTTTACTTAATATTCCTTTGACTTTTTATATTACCGTGAATGCATTTCTATTTTTAAATGCAAAATGAAATCTTTAAAATTCAGTTCAGATTTTAGAGTGAGGCAAATTACATTTTAATATAATTACGGGCATTTCTCCAACTGTGAGACAGGAAGCTTCCAGTAGAATGTGTGTCTGCTCTCAAACTTTGCTTGGCAAAATCTTGCCCCTTTATTGGTGTTTTCATCTGGGGGACACCCCTAGAATGTGGTCATTGGCACCCTGGAGAAAACACCCCCACACACTATTCACCTGGCTTAGGAGCTGCACACAGCTAAGCCAGACTTACCAAATGCCCCATTAGTACACTGCTTTTTCTCCTGGGAAGAAGTGGTTTTTGCACAAGTGTCCGATTCACCATCAGCCAACCACATTCATTTCCACAGTTTGGATTCAGCTCAAGGTTTCCACCTTCACCAAACTCCAAGCCTTGGGCAATTCCAACATTTAATAGCTGCCAAATTCTATAATCATTCTGTGTCTATTGTACCCATAATCATAAAGAAAGTCGTCCCATGAACACTCCATAAAATTCTAAGCAATGGAGGTTATAATCATGGCAGTCTCTCAAGATATCAGCCATCCTTTCTCTCACCCCATGCATGTCCATCACTAAGGTAAACAAAGTAAAATATACAGCAGTTTCCTGTATGTTTGATCCTGATTCCAGTAATTTACTTGCACCTCCAAGGCTGAAGAAGCCTCGCTCTGTGTATCCTAATTCTTCTGGCAATTTCAGTTACCAGCCCTATTTCATTTGAAACTCTGTAGTTAACTGTTCCTCAAAATTCAGCATGCATACCAATAACATCAGAACTTCAGGACCTAAAATGTTGATGGTTTAAACAGGTCCAAGATGGGTTCTCGGGTTCTGCAATTCTAAGATCTCCTAGGTGATACCCATAATTAAGGTCTTATAATTTGAATATTGTATTTCTATATCTTACTCTTAAATTCCCTGAATCTTCACATTCCCAATTGTAAAGTCCCACTTACTCTTCCAATATCAGCATCCATCTTGCCAAACATGAGTTGCCCAAGCCCCTTCCCACGGAGCTATTAATAATAACAGATTACAAACATAAAGCTATGATTACAGATGTAATATCAAAACAACTGTTCTCCATGAAGGAGTCAGTTCAGCTATTATAGGTCATAAAACTCCATAAATATCATCACAATCATCACATAGAGTAGGGCTATTAAAAATAATATATTACAGTCATTTAAATTAAAACATGTAGGGGATGTACCAGCTGAAAGATAAAACCTAGGTCTGATGCTCATACTAGCATTCCCTTTCTGTCATACACTAATCTCACATTTATCTTACTCAAATCTACAGGCATGACTGAGATTTCCCATAAATTTCTTCAATGCTAGAACACCTGACTTGATTCTATGGGAAACAGGTCTGGATTACTTAGCCTACGGCTGCCACTGCTTCTAACAATTGCATGGGTTATATAATAATAAAATAATTCGTTGTGTGAGCAAACCGCATTCCTCTTTCACTATCCTCAGAGGACTCTTTTGCATGAACATAGAAAAATCAGTTCTTTTCAAAGGATGTGAGGGAAGGGATGTCAAGCAATGTTTAACATGCCAGTTAGCGGCTCAGCCTGCTCTCCACTCCCTAAGCACACATAAATAAAGCTAGATTTCATTATGGGCCTGACAGCATTGTACAGCCTTAAACTTTTTATTTTATTTCAGTCCTAGGCAAAAGCATAGAGGGAGAGTAGAGATGCTTACAAAGAATGCATCATAAAATATCATTGTAGGAAATAAAAAAACAAAAAAGAATACCACTGAATCTAGAAATACTTTCCAAGTATTTCTCAATACTTTATTAAAAATATATAAAAATTGTGCTCCACTATTCTGTTCTTTCTCTTGACACTTTAAGCCCTTAATTTGAACCATATTCTCAGCATTCAAAGTATTACAAAAAAATGCACATTTCAAAATTTTTAAAAACGAATTATTCTTGCTTCTGTCCCTTTCATATCAAAGCATGACTCTGTCATCACATAATTTTTATGTTTCATGACATTGGAAATTCTACTTATGAACAACTAATTGTGTGGTAGCTTGGTTTCTGCCAAAACATCTTCACATACTGCAGTGGAGAACCCACAATAGCCTGTGACTCCTGGCATTGTATTCTACACAATCAATTCTCAGTACCCCAGGTTTGCTTTCAAGAAAACATAATCCTCATCACACTTTTGCAGAATAATGGGTACAAGTAATACAAATGTTAAAGAATATGGATGCCTACTGACCTCTACGATGGCATGTGACACAAAAATTGCAACTGACCTTAGAAAAAATTTTGTCAAGGGCTCAAAATCTTGACAGTGCAGGGATATTTAACTATCTTTTATTCTATTATATTATGGAATTCAGTCTCTCTGCCCCATTCCTACAAATGTTCATATTCATTCCTAATACAAATTTATCTCTTCTTTAATTGTTGGAAAAATGGGTAACACTATCCTTCTTCCAACTGTTTCTTATAAACTTTAGTCTGTGTTTGAGACTTCCATTTCTTTATGTTTATGTGAAATAACTTAATTCCTGTTAACTTTTGCTCATCGATTCTGTTTCCCAAACCATTAGTCATATTCCAGATGTTTTTTATGAAAAACGCTGAAGAAAGGTTAACTTATGACTGCCACATGCTACATTCTTGTTTAACAATCCCCACTTCCAATTTAGGATTCTGAAGGAGGTAGAAATTACATTAAGGCTAATTTTACTTGAGTAGTCTAAGGAAGGTAGCAGTAAAAATGAGTTTAATCAGAGAAAGAGCTGTGCTTCTCAGAAATAAAATCAACTATTGATTAAGGTGTAATTGCCATTATTAAATGCCAATAAGTGTTTGAAATTCTATTTACAAATAATGGAAAGAAAAAGAGGAAACAAATCCCAACACATTTACACTGCAATGAGGAAAAGGGAATAAATAGACATGCTATAATTTTAACTGATTCCTGTGAGTTGTATAATTGTAGATTTTAAAAAATTTTACCCCAGAAGAAAACCCCACATTTCTAATCTGGAATTTTAAAATTTATAATCACTTTTCTGGAAATTCCTATATTTAATGTAAGTAAATCATTCGTGACCCTCTTTAAATTCAACAAACTGGTATTTTCTGTCTAAAAATGATAAGATGTTCATTCATTTTTCTCTAAATAAGAGAGATAGCAGAACAGTTTGGTGAAGGAAGTTATGAAATTGAATGCATACACACTCACATACACCACTGCAAGTGCAACAGTGAGCCATGGAGCTTACATGAACTGCTCAGGAGAGGAGAAACTCCTCCCCGTGTACCCTCAGTATCACTGAGAGAGTGCCGGTGAGCCTTAGGAGCCTTGGTGAGCCACATGGGAAGGGAGAAGCCCCACCCACCACCCTTCTCTCATCTGGAGGAACCCTGCTACTTGGCCCCTACTCCTACACTGCATGTCAGGCAGCCAGCGAGAGAGGCACACAGGGCATGGCAATCATCTTGTCTGGAGAAACCCAGGGTAAATCCACTCTAACAAAGGGAAACACTTTGCATACAGACCCTAATTTACAGTTGTGCTGTTATATAACTATAGACTTTGTTCATATGCTCTAAAGTACAGAATCAACACCTAGCACAATTGGTCAGTTTCTAAATAGTGTTTATTGCTAATTGTGATACTACAGGAAGATGTCATATCTGGTGTATTCAGTTGTTTTCCCTACTGTAACCATACTGGCAAGCTCTGGGGTAACAACCTCACCACAGCCCTACACCAAAAGACTGGGACTGAGACAGACAGAAACCAACACCCAGTCTCAATTAATTGTGAAGGTAGGATCTTGGGACAGACACCAACAAACACTTTCCTACACACAGGAGATATCTGTTAAAAGCAAACTGTTCCTGGAGAGGCCTTCATGATGAGTCTAGCTACTACCAAAAAATGCAAAGATCACCACAGAAAACAAAAGAAAAAAATTTTGGAATAGAAAATGTCAAAACAAAGGAGCAAAAGTGCAATCTCAGACCTCCAGCCTACACAGAACAAGTCCAGGACACATTAGCATAGAGAAATTGGAAGTCACACGCCTGAAATTGCTGAAATGATAGCAGATAAATAACTCCATCAGGCTATAGAAAAAATAGATCAGAAACAGCCTCTCAGACAATAAAAGAAAAGATAACCTTAATGAAAGAATCGCTTAACATATCTAAAGAATTCGTAGATTAAAAAAATATAGATGCATAGAAAAATGATGGGAGCCTTGAATGTTCAATATGAAAAAGAGCTCAGATGCATAAAATGGATTCAAAGAGGAATCTAGCATATTAAAAATTCCACTGAAAGATAGCAAAAACGTTTGAACAAAACTGAAGATAGACCTTCAGACCTTGAAGACATCATTGCAGCTAGCAACCATGAAAGCAAAGATCTCTTAAAAATAAAACAAGCCAGTAAATAACAATTCAAGAAGCTGCAAGATGGGGCAAAAAAAAAGCAATATTAGATTGATAAGTAACAGTGAAAAAGGAGTCAACACAAATGGCATAAAAAGACTATCTGCAGAAGTAATACCAGAAAATTTTCCAAGCTTGAGAAAAAATATGACATAAAGTTAAGTGAGGCATATAGTACTCCAATTAACCATAAACATTTCCTATAAAGGAAAGCTCATCAGAATCATGGCAGATTTCTCAACACAAACCATCAAACCAATTAGAGCTTGCAGTGAAGTATATCAGGCCTGGAAAAAAAAACTTTGAACTTGATGTACCCTGCAAAAATATTTTTCAAAATTAATGGACAAATAAGATACTTGCATGACAAAGAACAGCTGAGGAAATTCATGACCACCAAACCAAACATACAAAGAGTACTGAAAGACATTCTAGAAAGAGATTTTAAAAACACCACAAATGAAAGAACAACAATAGGAAGGAACCACCAAGCAGGGAAAGCAATTAAACAGAGGGGAAAAGTAGGGAAGCAACAGCAGGAGAAAACATGACAAGCATAAGCCAATACATATCATATAATTAATATGAATTGCCCCAATCAAAAGAAACTGACTGGCAGAGTAAATCAAGAAACAAAATCCAGGGGCCAGCAAGATAGTTCAGGGGACTAACGTGCCTGTTTAGGCAAGTGCAGGGACCACAATTCAATCCTCAGCACCACATGCCATGCCAGGTCCTCCTCCAGGGCAGGCTGAGCCAGCCACAGACTCCAAGCATAGTGGCACATGCCTGTAATCCCAGCGCTAGAGAGCCTGAAAACAGGAGAATCACTAGAGTCCAAGCTGTGTAGTGAGACCCTATGACAACCAAATACATTAAGGAAAAGAAAGAAAGAAAATCCAATAATATGCTGTATACAAGAAGCACATTTAACTCCAGAGGCTAAAAGTGCAAGGATGGAAAACAACACTCCATGTGACAGGAAGTAGAATAAAGCAGGAGTAGCTATTCTGTTTGCAAACAATACATGCTTCAAATCAAGAATGATCAAAAGGGATACAGAGTGTCACTACCTACTTGTTATGGGAAAACTGCAAGAAGAAGAGATAATCATAAGTATACATGCATCAAATATGGGAGAACCCAACTATACAAGACAAACTTTAATAGATATGAAAGATAAAATAAGCAGAGCACCTTAGCATCACATTGCCACAAAGAGATAAATCAACTGAACAAAAAAATCAACAAAGAAATAACAGAACTGAATCAAATTCCATTCAACAACATCAGAATACACATTCTTCTCAGCTGCACAAGGGATGTTATCTAAAATAGAACATATAATAGCCATAGAACATGATACATAAATGCAAAGGAATGGAAATTATTCCACGCATATTATCTGACCATAGTGTAATGAAATTGGAAATTATTAACAAAAGAAATTTCAAAAACTCCATAAACACATAGAAATTGAATAAGACACCCTTCAACAACCAAAGAATCACAGATGAAAGTAAAGAAGAAATTAAGTAATATTTACAGTCAAATGAAAATTCAGATACAAATTACTGAAAACTGTGGGACACAGCTTTAAATGCTTTAAAATTAAAGCAGTCCTCAGAGGAAATATATAATGGTGAATTTTCATATCAGGAAAACAGAGTGAGCTCATATAAGACACCTAATGCTGCATCTCAAGCTTCTAGAAAATGAAGAGCAAGTGAAGCCCAAAGACCAAAGAAAGGAAATTTTAAAGATCAGAGCAGAAATAAACACAATTGAGACTAAGAAAGCAACACAAAGAATTAACTCCCAGCCAACCTTATCCAAAAAAGGGAAATAAAAAAACTCAAATTCACACAATAAGGAATGAAAAGGGTGAGACATCACTACAGATCCTGTAGAAATTCAAAAGATCATCAATACCTACTTCAAATACCTATACTCTCACAGGACGGAAAATTGAATAAATGAACAGATTCCTAGATACATATCAATTACCAAAGCTGAATTAAGAAGACATAAAAATGCTGAATAACCCAGTATCAGTGAACAAAATTGAAAACCTAAATAAAAACTCACCGCCAGAGCTGGGAAGATAAGTTGGCAGCATAAGCACCTGTCTGGCAAGTGCGAAGTCTCGATTTCAATCCCTGGTACTGTATGCCGTGCTAGCTCTGGAATCCTGGGCACACTGTTCTGGTCCCAGAAACAGGCATGGTTGTGCATGCCTTAAATCCTACCACTTGAGAGGCTGAGACAGGAGGATCATTATGAGTCTGAGTTGCATAATGAGACCCTGTATCACACAAACAATAAAAATAAAAATAAAATCTTACCACTAAAGATAAACCCTGGTCCTGGTGAATTCACAGCTGCATTCTATAAGAAATTTAGAGATGATTTAACAATAATACTTCTCAAAATCTTTAATGAAATTTAAAGGAATGCAATTCTCCCTAACTCATTCCTTGAAATGATGGCACTACTTTGATGCCAACAACAGAGAAGGACCCATCAAAAAAGAGAACTTGAGGTCAATCTCCCTAATGAGCTTAGATTCAAAAATCCTCAGTAAAATACAAGCAAGCAGAATGAAGCTAATCATCAAGAAGATTATACATCACAACTAGGTGGGATTCATCCTAGGAATTCAGTGATATTTTAATATATGCAAATCAATAAATGTAATAAATCATATCAACAGAGCCAAAGACAAATCACACGCTCCTTTTAATAG
Organism: Octomys mimax; assembly: GCA_002564305.1. NCBI lineage: Eukaryota > Metazoa > Chordata > Mammalia > Rodentia > Octodontidae > Octomys > Octomys mimax. The sequence continues at coordinate 13,045 of NDGM011136619.1, read as the reverse complement.
ATGCAAAAAAAGCTTTTGATTAAGTCTGATGCTTATTCACGATAAAAAAAACCTTACAGAAAATTGGAATAGTCTTTACCTCAACCTGATCAAAGCCATCAATGACAAATCAACAGCCAACATCATACTAAATGGACAAAAACTGCAAGATTGCACTTTACAATCAGGAACATGACAGGATGCCCACTATCACCACTTCTGTTCAATACAGTTCTGTAAACTTTAGCCAGAGCAATTAGACAACAGAGAAAAATAAAAGGAATAAGCATAGGAAAGGAAGAATTGAAATTATGACTATTCGAAGATGACATGATGCTCTATGTAAAAGGCCCCAATGACTCCACAAAAAGGCATCTAGATTTCATACCAAATATAGTAGCTTACATGGACACAAAGTCAACACTCAAAAATCAATTGCATTCCTGTACACAAACAACAAAATCAGTGAGAGAGACCTTAAGAAAACCATACCCTTCACAATAGCATCCAAAAAATAAAATACTTTGGAATCAATCTAAAAAATGAAGTAAAAGACCTATGCAGTGAAAATTACAGTACTCTGAAAAAAGTTATTGAGGAGAATTTCAGAAAGTAGAGAGATCTCTCTATGGATAGAAAGAACCAACATTGTGAAAATGGCCACACTCCCAAAACTGTTAACACAGATTCAACGCAATTCTGATCAAAATACGACTATTATACCTCATAGATCTAGGAAAAGAATTCCTAAAATTCATTTGGAAACAACACAGAGCTACAATAATAAATCCAGGGCTGAACAACAAAGACAAGATAGGAGGCATCACAATCCTTGACTTGAAATTATACTACAAAGCTACTGTGATAAAATTAGCATGGTGCTGGCTAAAAACAGACCTGAGGACCAATAGAACTGATTAGAAGATGCAGACACAACTAAAACCATGCTCGGCCAATTTATCTTTGACAAAGGGGACAAACTGGAAGAAAGATATTTTATTTCATAAATGGTGCTGGAAAAAACTGGATTTCCACATGCTGAAGACTAATATTAGACCCATTTCTAGGACCATGCATGAAAGTAAAAATAGATCAAAGATCTAAATATGAAAACAGAAACACTAAATTTACTCAGAGAGAAGGTAGGTAGAAATCTTGAAGACTGAGTTCATGAACAAAAGCCAAACTTCAGGGGAAATACTTAAAAGAATCAACAACTGGGCCGGGGAGATGGCTCAGTGGAATAAGCACTTCCCTGGCAAGCACAAGGGCCTGAGTTCAATCCCCAGGTTCCACAAAAAAAAAAAAAAAGAATCAACAACTGAGATCTCATCTTCTTGAAAAGATTTAGCCCGTCCAAAAAAAGAAAATCACCAACAGAGTAAAAAGAAAAGCCAAGAACTGGGGAAAAGTTTAGGCAACAGTCCCTCAGACAAAGGACTTCTAACTAGAACATATGAAGAATTTTAAAAATCAGTCCCCAGAACTTCAACGCTCCAATGTAAAAATGGGTATATGATATGAGTGTACACTCCTCAGATAAAGAAATAGAAATGACAAATAAATAAATGGTAAACTATCATTGATCACTCAAAACAAATCCAAATTAAAACAGCACTGAGATTCCATCTCACTCCATAAAGAATGGATATCATCAAGAAATTAAGCAATAACAAATGCTGGAGGGGCTGGAGGGAGAAAAGAATTCTTCTCCATTGTTGGTGGGAGTATAGACTGGTACAAACATTGTGGAAATCTGTCTTGAGATTCCCCTCCAAAAAACTAGAAGTATAGGTCCATTCAACCCAGAAATATCCTTTTCTGGATATTTTTCAAGAAAAATTGAAAGCATCATACAATAGTGATATATGTGCACCCACACGATGGTGAACACTTTGAAGAGACTCTGGGCAGGATTTATATTACCTATTTGACTTTTATTTTTACATGTGAGTTTTCTCAAGAGGCTGAGGCTCTTGTATAGAGATGGGCAGTGGACTCATAGTAAGTGAACCTCTATGAGTCCCCACTGGCCCCCACTGGACAAGATAAGGCTACAGCTGAGGATGTTTCACTCCAACACCAAATAAATAAAAGGAGACTGGAGATACAGACTTCTCAGTCTTCTCAGTCCTTCGGCGAAGGCCCTCCTGGAGATAACATAGTTCTCCTAATTTAATGTAATGGGGGCCAGGGAGATAGCTCAGTGGTCTAAGTGCCTGCCTGGCAAGCATACAGACCCAAGTTCATTTCCCGGTACCACATGTCATGCCTGCCCCATCCTAGGTCCACTGAGCTGGCCACTGAAACTGGGTATGGTGGCACATGCCTGTAATCCCAGCACTGAAAAGGATGAAACAGGAGGATCACTATGAGTCTGAGCTGCATAGCAAGACCCTATATCAAATACATACATTTTTTTTAAAGCCTAAATTAATATGATGTATTACTTGGGGAAATCCTAGAAGGGATTCCCCAGTCTTGCCCAGATTCCTGCATTTTCTTCAGTATCCTCCTTCTTTGTTTGATAACATAATAAATAAGGCTGCCTAGAGAAGTTCTTTATTTTAACTAGAGAATCACAAATTCTGTCAGAGGGTTTGGATTCTCCCAGAGCCCTGAAGTCATTTTATTCATCTCATGTGTTTAAGCTGTCCCAGTCTACTTTTTTTGGGAGATTGCAGGACTCATCAGACCACAATAACTAGAGAATGGTATTAGATACCCATGTGTATAGCAGTACAGTTTGTCATAGCTAAATCTTGTCAACAACCCAAATGCCCATCAACCAAGGAATAGCTAAAAGATGTCATATTTTTATACAATGGAGTATGACTCAACTATAAAGAAAGATCAACTCCAGGCTTTTATAGGTAAATTGAGACAACTAGAGACCATATTCATAAGTGAGATAAATCAGACTCACATGTGCAGACATTGTGTTGTCTCCCTAGTATAAGAACCTGAAAGAGTAAATAAAATCCAAAGAACAATTGGGATAGAGGAAAGGAGGAAACAAAAATGAAGGGGAACAACAACACACACATAAGATAGCTAAGGTAATGATACTATTAATTTCTATTGGTTTATTGAAAGGAATAGTTAATGCTTAATTTTTAAATCAGTTTTGCATGCCAATGTCTGGTAATCTGAACAACTACTTTGACGATGACCATATGCAATATAACAACAATCACTAATTTCCTATTATCTTGTTTTGAAATTCTGTATCATTTTTCCTTATTTTTGTTCCTCTTAAAATAAAAAATGAATGTATCTCGACAAAAAGATAAGTTAGATTGGACAACTGTTAAAAGTCATTTATCATTTTGTTCTTTACAAATCAAAATCAGAGATCTAAGTGTCAATCAGACATATTCCAACTCATACCTGAAAATACTGCCATTATTTTCCTTCTTATAACCCTACCATAATAACAGTGCAGAAGATTTGCAGAGGTAATTTACCTCATTGACAGATTTAAAATAATATAAGAGAAAATGCTTCTCTTTCGTTCTAGCATCAATGTATAATCTTTTTAAAGAGATAGGTATGAATCCAATACCAGCTCGTGACAAATTCAGTCAGACTGTGTCATTAATGCATAATCAGCTTTCAGGACATTACGTCTTAATTTCAAATCAGATTTACATTTTCTGAAGATAGATATACCAGCTCTCTTTTTAAAAATCTTTTATTTATTTATGTGCTTCATACAGGGTCTCACTACACAGCTCAGACTCGTAGTGATCCTCCTGTCATGGCTCAGCCTCCCCAGTGCTGGGATTATAGGCATGTGCCACATGCCTTCTGCCTGTATCTGCTCAAGCAGCAATGGTAACCACTCAGTCTGCTTTCTCCCATTTCATGGCTACTGTTTTCCTATGACGCCATAAGGTACAGTGAAGAACCCATCATGGTCTTTATAGAGCCTCTCATTCTTGAAAGGCTATGCTGTAAGGCACACATGGGTGCATCTTACCAGCAAAATTCAGGTAAACAAGGTCTTGCAGGATGGGTTCAGGGCCAATTCCACTGTAAAACATAAAACAGCAAGCAAGTAATAAATCAGAGATTATCATCCACTTTGTTCAACTTAGAAATTTAAATCAACTTTGATTAACTGTGAAGGGGTTTTTGTGGGGGTTTTTGTCTTTTTTTTTATTTTTGGGAAATTGAGTTTTCTCAATTAAGGAAAGTGAAAACAAAATACTCAAGAGCAAATGTGAGATGCCCAAAGTCATAGTGAAATGCAATACAAATAGAGCTAAATTTTCAAGGCTATGTATCACTAGATAAGGATTAATTGCATTAAGCGATCATGAATAGCATACCTCTAGCTCTCTTGTCCTGTACCTCTTCCCAGCCTCAAGCCTTCATGGTCCCTAGAATCTTAGAGAAGATTGAGAAGGCCAGAGTGCACCTTAAAGAACCCTCACAAGCAAGAGCATGCAGGTGAAATAATTGTAGGTGAGAGGATGCTCCATGAAAATAGACCTCTACCTTCCCTTAGAATTTCGACCTAGTGGCAAACTTAAACTACACAAAAGATTCAAGAAATGTATCCTCTCTAGAGGAATTTTCTGTGCTGCCTGGATGTAGCCTAAATCCAAAATTAGTCTTCTAGAAAAGCTGAAATGGGGCAGAGTACTTCAAGCATATACCCACAATAACAGAAAACGAGCACAGGCCCTCTGCGTCGCTCCCTACCAAAAGGTGCCATTTTCCAACACTGGAGAAGGCCTGCTTCTTGCAGCATAGCCCATCCTCCACCTCCAGTAAGCCCTCTGCAGCTGCCTCCACATGGAGAGATGTGCAGACTACAAGGCCCCACAGGCCATTTGTATTCCAAACCCGGGGGCCTCTGGCATTGTGCGTTGGCTCCACTCTAATCACCCTGTTTCTGCAAACTGCGAAAGGCAAGCTATAATTTGGAAATGGCTAGTGTTGCATTTGTTTAATTGTGTGTTTCCCTCTGTTTTAACAGCCCCACACACACACATACAGCAAAATGCTTCATATAGTATAAGTGCTTAATAAAAGCCCACTGAAAAATTTTTCAGGTGTTTCATTTTATTTGTGATTATAAGCCTTGTCTTGATTACATCTGCGACTGGCTCCATTGACTGGCTGTAAAGATTATCCCAGACTGATTTTTGAAGCACTGAGGGGGAATATTGATTCACTGAATGCTTGAAACTGACAGAAAGCAAAAATGTTAGCTCTTTAATACCAAAATGGGAGTTAAACGGCTCTTTTCCCTGGATCTCAATAGAGTGAGTGTCATGCAAGAACAGAAACAAACTTCAAGTGTTTAAGAGTTACTTAGATTAAAAAAATCATACTAATATATTGGATTACTTTGCTGAATTCACAAACCTACAATATATGAATGGCAATGGAATACCCATCTCTGACAAAAGTAAACAAAAAGGGGCTATAAATGAAGGACCATTCTGTAGTGAATATGCATATGTGTATATATATATACACACATATATATATATACACACACATATATATATGCAAAATGGCTAGCATAGATATACAGCTACTTTCTCTTAGTTCAATGAGAACAAAGGTTTGATCATGCCTGCATCTTGTACTCTGAGTACTACAAAGACAACAACATGCAATGTATTAATTATTGTAACTGTCCTACTAACCTGTTTGGAAACAGTCTCATTGCTACTTCTTTCTCAATAAAATTAACATAAAAAAAGAGTTACTTAGACAAAGATTTGACATATCTTTTTCTCTGTCTCACACTTGAATATACTCTGTGGGCACTGACTTATGATTTACTAGTATCTCAGTTAAATTCAAAAGTGAATTTGTCATTTAAAGTATTTTCATAGATTAGGTAAAATTCTAAGGCTGTGGTTTAGTGTTTTCCTGGATGTTATATAAACAAGTATTGTTGAGAATGTCATCTATTTAAAAGAGATCATTAGATTTAGAAGGAATTGAATCAATATTCTTATTAGAAAGATCCTAAATCTTATAGCTCTCTTCTTCTATGCAGAGTTTAAATATTTTTCTGCAGGCTCAATAACCTTTCCTCAGATCTTCCTCTTACAATGTTCTCTTCTCTGCCACAATCTTTGTCTAGCTGTCATTTCTCCCTAAAGTTATTTCTAAAGAATAAATTAACTCCCTCATACAATCTGAACTATACCATTGTCCCTTACAAAATCTCTCACACAATCCACGCACACAATTTTGAAATTTAGTTTCCTCGCCAGCTTGCATCAAGACTCTACTTGTCCCTTTGCTCAATTTCCTTGTCTAATCATATTCCACTAACAAGAAAAAAATCACCAATACCAAAATTAATATAATGAGAAGAGCTGATTATATCTAATAGGAGAGGGCTGCAAGGGACTGCTAGGATGGTTAGACTACAGGGCAGCCTCTATTTTAAAGCTTTTGAAATGAATGTTGTTTGTCTCTATATAAGATGGTTGTCTGGGAGATATGACTTGCAAAGTATAAGGAAGATTCATGTCTAAAACCATCTCGTCCATATGCTGAAAGTACTTCATTTCCACTCAGCACAACCCGTAAAACTTAATCCCATACATTACAAAGCTTCATTTTTAACAAAACGCAAATGCTAAAAGAGTAAATACAGCAAATTCTGTGAAGTATTTCCAATTTCAAAAAGTTAGATTGATTACTTGACCTTACTAATAACTAGCTGAGATCTAATATATATGGGACTCCTTAGGACATAGAGGCTTAAAAAGAAATATTTTGCATAAATAGGGAGTAAAGAAATAATAAATTTGAGGTTCTGAAAATGGCTCATCTGGAGACATGAAGAACTATGGGGTGAAAATGCAAAGCAAGATAGAAGCGGCTTCCCTAGTCAAGAACGGGCACATCAGCGTGAAATCCCAGCACTCTGGAAGGCTGAGACAAGAGGAGCCAGCTTAAAAACCTTAGTAGGATCCAAACCTCAATGCCTCAAAATTTAGGATAAAACAAAAAAATAAAATTAAAAAGGTGAGAAGTAGCTAAGGACAAAAGCCCCAAATTCAATCCCCAGGGCAGAGGTTGGTGGTGGGGTAGGTTACTGGCCTCAAAATTTTGATAAATTCAGGTCTTCCTTTACCAATTGGAAGAAAAAGAGAAACATTTAGTGCTTTAACTTTCTGAAGACTGTTATGGCCCTTGAGACTTTCATAATTATTGAGCAATTTTAGAAGCACTTTTAGTCTAAACCTTCACACTCATGTGGAGCACTTTAGTAATTACTCCAACCTGAGTAAATGGGTGCTTTCTCCCCACAAGAGGGAAAAAAGATTGAGCTGAGAGAATGAACAACAGAGAAAAGAAATAAATGAGAAAAGTCAATCATCCGTTGAAAGGAGACAGTATCCAACAGAGAAATAAAATAGTAAGATTTACACTACTGGGTCTCAACTAAGAGTAATTTTGTCCACCAGAAAACATTTGGAAAATTTGTAAATACTTTTCGTGTTTAAACTGAGAGAAGGAGAATGTTAGATAGATCTCACATCTAACGTTTGGGAACACCAATGTTGGTAAATACCCTATAGTGCATCAGCAGGCCCTCTTAATAAAGAATTTTCCAACCCAGAGTGTCAGTAGTGCAGAATTCTAGAAACTCTTGTCTACATTTATGTAAAAGATGAAAAACTCATCACTCATCGGAGGAACAATCAGGTGAGCATCTTTTAGCCAGGTAGAGAGAGGTTCTCCAGAGAACGACCTTTGCCTTTGTTGATCTCTGCACAGCCCAGATTAAGACTTGTGTTATCTCCAAAAGTTTGCTAAGATAAATGTAGATACCAAAGACAAACTAATTGATATACAAGGCTTCAGCCAAAACTGACCGGATTATAAGGCAAAGTGAGGGCACTGGCGCCTAAATGTGCACACAATTTGAGTCCTGGGTTGGAGAGGTACCAAAATCTTAACACTGCATCCTGATTTAGAGAGGAAACAGAAGCAAATATTAGATTTTCAGCCCACTCTGTGAGAAGTGTGGGAGTGCAAATGAATACTGAGAACAATGGCAGTGGCTTGTATTGATTTAAAACTTCCCCTGTGTCAAACACTATGCTAAATTCTCCACGTGCAAAATATCATGTGGTCATTACAAGCTATCCATTTTACATGTAACAAAATGATCAACAAAAGAGACAGTGGAAAAGTGATAATTAAGAAGAGCCAAATTTAGGAATCACCCTGAAGTACATCTAATTCCCAATTCTTGCTTTGACCCCTATGTCATGCCAACCTAATGATTCAGGATATTGATCCAAGAGAGAGAGAAAAAAAATCATTCACTTAGCCCTCAGTTTTCTGAATGCCTCCTATGAGCTGAGGACCAAATAAGTAAAAGGCACACAGGTGCCTTGCTCTCAGAGAGGAATCCAACCAGTGAGGCCTGGGTACACTCTGGTGTCCAGTGAAGAGGATCCATCAGCGAGCTCTACCCAAGCCTGGAGTCCAAAGCCAAAGCAAAACAAGAGCTTTCCATTTGTTCTAAAGATTTTGATTCTCTTTAGACTCAATGCAATTCAAAGTTTAATCCATGTACTGAGATTTTTCTCTGGTAAAAAGCAAACCAAACTTCTCTCTGCTTTCAGAGACAAATCCCTCTCCTTTTACGTTTCCCTTTCTGATATTTAATAGAAAACTCCACACAAAGACTCTCTATAAGGACTTGCCATTTTCCATTCATCCAACTCTAAAAAAAAAATAGGGTGAGGGCTTACTTTCATGACAGGAATTTGTAGGCCTCAGATCCCAGACCTCCAGTGAGAGAAGGAAAAACGGCATCAAAATACAAAAAAACAATAAAGAAAAGAGGCTGCAGACACAGTTGTCTGATGAAACAGCTGCTGCCTGGACATGAAACAGTCTCATACATTATGAAGAACATAGCATAGCAGGAAAATCCCCTGGATTATGACTCAAAAGACTATATTTCAAGTCATAGCTTTATCACTTACTGGTTGCGACCCTGAGCTAGTCAATTAACCCTCTCAGAATCTCCATTTTCTCACCTATTAAATGAGAATAAGGGCTTCCCTACTGCCTCACAGAATTGCCACAGATAAAATACAATCAAGAAGAGCATCATAAATTGTCAAGATTACCCATTATGCTTGGTATCCAATTTCATCCATCTCTAATTGAGATCAAACATTCTGTCATAAATATATGTACTTAGTAGAGATCACAGCACAACACTCGATCCATGCTATAACACACTGCCACCAAGTGTCACCAGCAAAGGCACAGACACTAAAGGGGCCAAACCTGATGGCTGTGATCTCTGTACAAGACAAAGCAGGAACTCTCTTACTTTCTATTTCCAGCTTTATTATTTGCTTATAGCCATAGAACCAAAAATTAATGTATTTATAGTCATGTCCTGTCGTGTCTCACATTTAACTACATTTCTTACAGGTATATGGCACACATGACCCTACCTCTACCTTTAGCAAGTATATTTGGACTTTCTACTCTAATTTAGGGAAGGTCTCTATAACTTGTAGCACAAAAGGTGTCGTATTTCTCCACTCCCTATCTAGGCCACCATAAGATTAAGGAAAGTACAGGAGGGGAACTACAACTCGGTATCAATTCGAACATCCCTGAAACACTCTGAACAAATGTCCATTCATACAATGTGATGAGTGCTATTTACTTAGAAAAGCACAAAGACTTCCTTGTTATAGATCTGATTTGAAAACTATCCAAATATCATCACTGTTCACACTGGCGCACGGCCACTTCCCCAAACATGCTCAAGCTGCCCATAATGACTGAAGCAAACCATTTCAATGATAAGGCAGTGGAAAAAACTGTGAACTCTGGATCAAGCAACTCTGATTCTTATGGGCATCCCATTATGTGAAACTGAGCAGGTATTTACAGGCTTAAAACCAGCCAAAGGTTTTTGATGATCAGTTGTCTTTGTGTCAGATGAAGGTGCCTACTTTCTAGGGCCACTTTGAGATTGAAATGAGATAATTCTTGTAAAGTATGCAGCACTGCATACTTAGCCTTAGGAAATACTAACAGTTTTTATTACAATTAAATCTACATCAGCTGAGATACATATGTGAGGCCGTACCTTTCCAAATAAGTACATACTCTGAAAAATTAATTTGTCTCTACTTAATTTTACTTGCTAAGCACAAATTTAAACAGTGAACACTGAGGGATATTGTTTTTAGAAAGCCTGACCTCTTGAACCTAATCCTATAGCAGCTATATGAGGTATAATGCTGAGCATTCTGTTTAAAAATCAATTAACAAGGTAGCCACATGAGGTAAGGTAGAGTATGGTAGGCGTTATGGCACAGAGCCAAATGGTCCCTGTGTCAAGGCAGAGAAGATGGAATGGCAAGAGAAAAAAAAACAAGCTACAGAAAACAAAGAAGCCAGTCTCAAGAGCCAAAATGGCTGGAAATAGGTATTATAATGGTGGTGAAAATTCCCACAGGGCGTAAGAGGCAATGCTGAAGAGAACAGAATTAACTGGAAAACCAATACATGTAGACAAAGGATCAAATGGACTTGCTAGAGGCTTAAAGAAATCATAAGGACTTTTTTAAAATAGTGAAGTAATGAAAGACATTAGAAGTAGGAATGGAGTCCTTATTCTGAAACCCCAGCCCAACTGATTCCCTGCCACTCTTCACCTGCTCTGGACCACCTCACAACTGCGCAACATGCAGGCAAGTGTGCTAGGACATTTGTTTTGAAAACACAAATTCGTTCCGACACGGCTCTTACTTTAAGAATGCTGAACTTCTCACTTACTAATACACAGCTTCATTTTTGGTATATTAGATGAGCAAACAAAATCCAGCAGAACCAAGCCACATAGGAACACAGAAAATAAGTCTGCGCTTGTGTCACAACTTCTATCAACTACCTTAGTCTCTGTATTGCAAGCCACACCCACCCACATCCAGTGTTAACATTTTTACCCCACGTTCAAATGATTCCCTCACCAACTTCCCAATAATCCCTAAGTACGGTCTGTCTGGTGCCAACTTCCAACAACGGATTTTGGAAACGTTTCAAGGCTATGTGATAGTCATTGTTATATTTTCACACTTATCTTTTAACAAGTAACTATGCTCAGGCCATGTTCATATGTCCCTAATTTTTTTTCCTTAGGTTTCACTGACAATTTTTTAAAAAATATATTTAGTACAGAATCTACAGGGTCTACAGGGTCTCACTACACAGATTGGACTCATTGTGATTCTCCTGTTTTCTGCCTCCCAAACGCTGGGATTACAGGCCTATGCCACCACGCCCAGTCTCAGTCCCTTAGCGCGCCTCCGGGGAGCGGTCATTGACAAATTTTTAAAGGTTTTGTTTCACCCTTGACCTTCTTTTCCCAACAGCTCTGTTTTATTGCTGTTGCCACTATCACTGTGTTTGTTTTCCATGGTACAATTTTGCGATAGTGATTTTAGTATTATAATTGATAGCATTGTGGGAGAAATGACTGCATTCCTGTAGTAACCCGTACATATTGTGCTGTTTTATGTCAGCATGTAAAATTGTTCTGCCTTCTGTCTCAAGCCCATGCCCACTCCCTTCCTCCAACCATTATCCTAATATTTTAAAACTGCTCGTTCCGAGAACCTCTCCGTACTGCTCAGCACGGCAGCCTGCGGCCCTGACTATGACCAGGACATCCCACGCATGCTCCTGCCATCATGCTGACCCCGTGCACAGAAGCAATGCTTTCAAAGGTGCCTCTGTTTCGAGAAAAGGGAGCCACTGAGTCCTGAATTTTCAGTGGTCTTCCACACAGTACATAACAGGCACTTAATAAATGCCTGCTGAGCCAAACTCAGCAGCAAAAACAAAACCCTAAATTTTAGCAGCCTGCTTGGAATCGCCTACCTCAGCAACAGATAAGAAGAGAGGGAAGAGCAAGAGGCCAAGAATAGAAAACTAGATGAACTAAGGATCACGCGAAGGGATGAGGGCTAAGTGCTGAAAGCAGCCATATCAACAAAAAAGCTACAGAATTAAGGGGCTTGGTATAAAAAGCCCAAATGCCAAGTTAGATACTAAGAAAATAGCATGCTTATGTTTAGGAGCAAAGTATCTGAAAAGATTCAGGAAAAAAATATATATATACATATATATATACATATACAGTAAATTTTGTATTTGCAAAAAAAGAGACCATATTGTGCCCACATAATGACTCCTTTGCCAATAATTTCAGGAAAAAATGCTACATAATGTTTACCCCTGACTAAACATCTTTTATAGGTTTAGTATTTTCCATATATGTTATAATAGGAAGAGAATTACAGGCAAGACTTACTGACATTTAGATATGTTTGTACCAACCAAAAGTCATATTTTTGGCTTCCCTAGAATACAGATTGCTGTGAGACATAGTAAAAAGTTCCTTTTAGTTTCAGCAATTTACATGATGAGACTAACTTACTATCATTCTTTCAGAACCTTTAGATAACGAAGTCCCCAGAAAATCCTAACTTTGTGACTTTTGTAGAAAATAGTCCAATTTCACCCAGTGAAGTGTATTGATGTCATACACTTGTAGACTGCTTCCACAGCTTGCGTGAGGCCCTGGATTTAATCCCTAGCATGAGAAAAAAAGGAAAGGTTGGAAGGAAGGGAGAAGATGGATAGTGAAAGAGAGAGAAAAAGGAGGGGAGAGGAGGAAATGAGAGAGGAAAAGGATCCAGAAAGAGATGAGAGAGGTCACCAATTTAAAACTGGTTTGCATAGCTTTTTTTTTTTGTACTGGGAGTCAAACTCAGGGCCTTGTACTTACTAGGCAGGCACTATGCCACTGAGCTATTTTCATTACTTTAAAAGCTGCACAATACCATAAATTCAACAGTTCTCTCTGAACCTACTATTCACACACTACCAATATGTAACAAAGACATAAGACAATATAAAAACTCAGTTAAATTCACTTGTGTTTATTTATTTATTTTTTAATTATTATTATAGGGGCCGGGGAGATGGCTCAGTAGGATAAGCGCTTGACTGGCAAACACAAGGATCTGAG